>PVJX010017448.1:0-38316 GCA_004027295.1 Dolichotis patagonum
CAAAGCTCATCAATTCAGCCTCCAGATTAAATATGAAGTACTTACTATATGTTACTAGGTAGAAATTAAGTGAAAATAGCTAGAGTTACACATTTTTTGGTTTACTCTTAAGCATGCAAGATAACTGAGACTGAAGTTTATCAAATTATTTAAAAATAACAAATCACCGTACCAGAAAATGGAAAGTGTGAATTTCTATTTCCCCGTAGTTACTTACAATTCTTATGTCTTTGGACTGGCTATCTTTTTTCTATGTTATCCACTTATTCCTCTCAAAAATGGAGAAAAATATCATAATTTATATTTTAAAGGGACCTGTAATCTCTTATAATCTGTTCATGAATGAAAATTATTTATAGTAGTATAAAACATCTAAAACTTCATGTCAAAATGAAGCTTTAAACATGTACATTTACTTATTCATTGTACTAAAAAAAGACAACTTCATCCATGAAAAGGCATTCCTGTGTTAAACATTCATAGGACCTATTTCCATACTGCTTATGGTAGGTTATCCATAAGGAAATATGGTATTATTAACTTGAAGATAATTAAAATAAGCAAAACTGCATTTTAAAATGTAATTTTACTTACAATTGTACTTTTAATTGTGCAATCTTTGCTTAGCACATGTGCAACTTGCAAAATGTCTCACAGATAAGTTTATAAGGAAGACAAGATCTGTACTGGTGACATCAAATTTTGATGAAGTGCATGATTAAATTTCCCATAGTGGGAAATGAAACTATTTTGAAAATAATGGGTGAGATCACTGTTCTTACTGGACATAAAATATTTTGTTTATAGTAAAATGCATTTGAAGCAAGATAAAAGTGAAGTGGTTACCAGTACATGTTCTTGCATCTCTTGGGCAGCTGTTTCTGGAGAGTAAGAAGGTGATTCTCACTTGAACTGACAAAGTTTCTAAAATAGGAATTTGAAAATATTTTGTCAAGTGCAGTCCCATGAGAATCAGTCTTCATACATTCTAAATCTCCTTTAGAAAAAGTCTTAATGAAGTGACAAATTTTATGTACAATTTTTTTTTCTTAAGAATTACCAAAATTATAAGGCCAAGAATAAGCTTGTGGGATCAATATGTTGACATTCACATTACAAAAAAACAAGTTGTGAGGAAAAGCAACAGAGTTTGCTCTTTCTAACTGCACAAATATTTTAATCTCTAAAATTTAGATGTTCAAAAACTAGACAATCTTTTGAAGCCCCTCAGCTCCTCATTTTATGGGTCTTGGTCTCATTACTTCTGAAACAAGGAAACTTGTTTTATGGTCATTGAGAAAAGGAAATGAGCTAATAAATCTAACAAGACCTACCACATACTGAATTTTCAAAGAAGGCTAACAGTTGTTAGTCATTCCTCCTCTGTATTGTCAAGAAATTGTTTCTAGGACTCACACTTCTCCCACAGATATCCATATCTATGAGCGCTTCTTGTATATAATGATGTAATATTTCAATAAAACCTAGACACATCTTCCTTTGTACTTTAGATCTTTAGATCACTCATACATGCCCTATACAGTGTAGGTGTTGTATCTATAGTTGTTATACTGTGTTTTTGAGGAGACAGCCATGAAAAAAGTTTCTATTTTCAGTATAGACAAAATTATTACTGCAACCATTTTCAATTCACCATTGGTCAAATTTCCAGATGAATAATCTGTGGATGTGGAGTATTAACTGTACTGTTTTTTTTAAGAAAAAAAAATTCTCTTAGACATCTTTTCTTTCTTGGTTTTCAGAGATCATTGCAATAACCTCTTTGCAGTAATTCAGGTCCTAGTGTATTCACACACCCCTATGTGTGCATGTGTGTGTGTGTGTGTGTGTGTGTGTGTGAAAGAGAGAGAGAGGGAGAGAGACAGAGGAGTACCTGTGTGTGTGTGTGTGTTTACTTGTAGGTCAGGATCGTGTGGGTGATTTTTTGACCATTTTGATTGCAATACGTATTTAAGAATTTTTCTAGAACTAAATTTTGGCCAAATCCCTTATTAAAATTTTGACTTTTTGTTTTTTAAATTTCTTACTCAGATCACTAAAAGAGCACCCAATATTATGAACAAAGCAATTTTTTTCTCCACAGTTGTTATCTAGATCCAACTTTTAAATTCAATTTTAAATTCTTAGAAGATATTCTTTACACATTAATTAATGTAGCGACATAATGAAAACGCCTAAATGAGTTCATGTAACTTTATAAACACAAAGATTCAGTTCCAACTCTTTGAGTGATATATTTTTGCTTCTAGAAATCTTTATATTATGAAAAACAAAACTTATGACATATAATGTGTTTTGAGGGTAGAAATTGTTTCAGAGATTAACTACCTTTAAGCACATACTTATTAAGCAGAATTACTAGTATTTTTAAATATACGAAGTTTGGAGTTACATACCAGGAGAGACTTATGGAAAAAAATATTTAAATTCACTGAACTAATCCTGTCATATAAATCTTGGTCACATTAAATAAATTTCTTAACCATCTGTATCATAATAGAATGTTACAGCAATAAAGGTATAACAGAGAAATGAAGTGAAACACAGAGTCAAAATAACCTGGAGCATAGATTTACAATCACCCAACAACAACTAAAGAAACTTGCATGCTTAAGCATAAATTCAGCTCAGTCAGGTCTATGTTCTCTGTGCCAAAACAGTTTTTCTGCTGTGAACAACCCAACGTGAATATCACATTATGTCCAGTAACAGTCTGTATGTTTCTTAGTTCCTGAGTGTCAGAATAAATGACTCATGTGGAGAATCCTAGTTCCATCCTAAGACGGTGACCTTATTTGGAAACAGAATAAATAAACATACATAATTATATTACAGATGAATTTAAAGTGAGGTTATAGAGTATTAGGGTGAACTTATAAGAAATCGAGTGTGACTGGTTTCCCTGAAAAGGGGAAATGTGGACACAAAGAATTGCGGAAAGGAGAATGCCCTGTGAGGAGTGCAGTTTACTTCTGGGAGCCAAGAAACTACCACAGACAGGGAAAAGCCCTGGGATGGGTCCTTCACTCAGTGCCTTGCAGGAAGCATAGCCTTCAGTGCGTACTTCTAGGCTCCACCACAGATAAATAATGAATTTGGGGGGGCATAAGTCATTTGATTTATTATAGAAACCCTAGCAAATGGATGCAAACTTTAAGGAGTATTGTACATCACTGTTATATCGCACCACAATCAGGCAGAGAACGGGGAGATGTACAAACTCTGAGACTCTGGAACATAGGCAGTATAGACCTGAGGGAGCTGGATAAGGGAAAAGAGCTATCAGGTAAGATGAGTCCTAGAGAACGGAATTGACTTCTCATTAGAAAGAATATTGTGGCTAACAGGAGTGTGTGTGGGGAGTGTGTGGTGGGGAGTGTGGGGGGCGAAATTCTAAGGAGGTGGTGAAAGTCTCACTGATTTGATGAGACAGAAACCAGAATTCAGGGAGGCTGATGGGACTGAAGTTTATGGATTCCAGAAGAACAAAGCTGTACAGAAAATTAGCAACAGGAACTTGCACTGACTACCTAACCCTTTGCTGAATATTAAGAAGTGGGTGTAAGATAAAAATTCTCAGCTTAATAAAAGTGTAACTAAAAATGTGCAGAATAATTCTAAAGTCTGACATGGTGATAGCACCCACTCCCATTCCAAATGGCCACGATAAATATTTTGATTGATAAGAGCACTCGTTAAAGCTCTAAGACAGACTGTGACTTAGACATAGTGCTAAATTTTCATTAGAATAATGATTACCCTGTGATATCCCTAAACTAATATAAAAGTATTCCTAGAGAGAATCAAAATGATCTAGTAGTATCTTACTGCACATACCGTTATCAATAATAAAAATAAGAATGCATGCTGTAAATTAATCAATGAATCCAAAGGAAGGAAATTTAAAAGGTAAGAAGGAGCAAATGGAGCTATTAGAAAACAACTTGTAAGATAGTAGACTTTTGGGGTTTGGGATTTAGCTCTGGTGGCATAAGCACCTGTCTGGCAAGCTTGAGGCTGTGAGTTCAATCCCCACCCCCCCAATCAAACAACAACAACAAAATAAGATAGTAGACTTTATCTCAAACATTTGAGTAAACACATAAACTGTGAACTGAGTAGCATGCTATGAAAAAAAAATCCAAATATTTAAATCAAACTGCAAATATAAAGGTGCAATGATGACACAGATTATGTTAGCAATGAGAGTACATTTTCCTCTGCCTGGTGATCCCCTGGGAGAAAGGCTCATATGGTGAACTTTCTTTCCCGCTCATCAGGAGCAACTTTCTGGGTGACCTTTGTCTAAAGCATTTCTACACCATTGCCCATAGCTTTGTGGACAAGAAATAATAGGCAAAGCAAACAGCAGACAGACACCAGTAAGAAGAAAATCAGAAGGAATATTCTAGGGGAAGTCAGATTTTGGGCAAGTTACCACATTTGCTGGAAAATGTGTACTGCAGTAAGCACGCTAGCTGCATGCTTCGGAAAAACTTAGAAAACATTCAGTTTGGACTTGCAGCTGAACTGGAAAGGCCACATGTGGAGGAAGGGAAAGCAAAGGTAGATTTGGGAACAGCCTAGCATGCACAGCATGGAGTTCTGTCGTTCACCTGTGAAGAGTAGGAGGGGATTTTTTCTCTTTATCTCCAGAAAGTTAAAGATGCTGCTGTCAGGTGAATACTAAGATAAGAACGATAAGATAACTACAGGGAAACTACAGTGAACTGTTATCACAAGAAAGGTTTAGAAAATCATTAAACAAACAGACAACTGCAGCCACCAAGAATCAGTATCAACAAATACCAGGGTTGGGCAGATTCCAGTGTGCAGAGTTACCGGATTTCAAAATTCAATGTCTGATTAAAAAAAAAAATCAAGAATACAAAGAAATTTAGAAACAGGGCATGTTCACAGGACAAAAACAGACTAGCAAAAGCCATATATGGGGAGGCGCAGACACTAAACCTCCTTAAATAATTTAAATCAATTGTCTTAAATTCATTAACAAATAAGGAAATAAAGAGAATGATGTATGACTAGGGAATATCAATAAAATTAAATAGAACAATAAAAGAAAGCAAAGAGACATTCAGCAGCCATAAGAAACTACAGTAACTAAAATGAAAGATTCAGTAGTGGGGTTCTTTGGAGGAGTTAAGCAAGCAAACTAATCAGGAAACTTGAAAATGGAAAATCGAAATTACTCAATCTGAGAAATAGAAAAAAATTACAAAAAGATGTGAAGGAGGCCTAAAGAATAATGCAATGGCATCACACAAATCAGCGTGTACTCTACGGGAGTCAGAGAAGAAAGAGGAAAAGGAATACTGGGAAAAGAATGGCTTAAAGCTGAAGTGCAGCTCAGTGGGAGGGCATGAGCCTGAATTGAGTGAAGTCCTGGGTTCAATCCCCAGCGCTGTGGAAACCAGAACAGAAAAACCCAAAGCTCAGATTGCATGAAATATACCAACTACATTTCAAGAAGCTAACAACTCCAGATTTTCAAAATACAAAGGGGTCTAAACTGAGAAACACTATAATCAAACTATTAAAAGACAAACAATAACCCATCACATGAGGTATTCGCAATAAGATTAACAATTTCTCTTCAGAAATCACAGAGACATAGAAACAAGTGAGATGTAAAATCTCAAGGGCTAGAGAAAAAAATGACGTGAAAGGATTTATAATTGACAAAAATAATGGAGAAGCATGAGGGCATTATTAAATACACAAAACTATCCTATGTTGCCGGCAATAAGATAGCATGGTACAGCTGCTACGGCAAACAGTTCAGAAATTCCTCGAAGAATTAATCCTAAAATCAGCATTCAAGGCCAGAAGAGTATGTCCAGAAGAGTTGAAAATACACTAAAAGCAGAAAAAACAACTTGTACAGCTGTGTTAATGGTAGCACAATACAGCAGGAAATTGGGAGAGATCTTTAGAGAAAGGAAAGGAGTAGGAGATGGAGGCAGAGAGGAGAAAGTGGAGAGAAGAGTGTGAAAAGAATTAAGGTGTGTTATGTACATGCACCAGTCTCCCACAGGGAATCTAATCATTATGTATTGCAAACATACGCTAACAAAGATAAACATTTAAAAATAAATAAAGTTAAGTAAAAATAGCAGCTCTATTCATAATAGTCAAAGGGTAAATAGATGGAGATGTCCCTCACTTTGTTGAATAAAAAGCCGATGATGGCCTGTATCTACAAAGGAATACTATTCTGACATCAGTGTAATACTGATGTCTGCTAGAATGTGAATGAATCTCAAACTATGTTGAGCAAAATAAGGCCAAAATAAAATGTCCAAAATTTCATGTATTAGTTACTTAAATCAATAGCAATAATAGGTAAATCCACTGAAGGAGAAAGGAAGTTAATGGTTTTGACAAATTGGAAGGTGAAACAGGGAATAACTCTCTTAATAATTATCGGTTCCTTCTGTTGTAAAGAAAATGTGTGGGAGCTAGGTAGAGGGTGTTGTATTACACTATGAATTTACGAAATGCCACTGACTATTGACTTTAAATGGCCAATTTTAGATTATGTGATCTCAATAAGAGGTATCAGGAAGCAGGAAGAAAATGTTCAAATGAGAAGGTAGACAAGAGGGCAGAGAGGGAAGGAAGAGAAAAGAGAAAAAGAGACTGGAAGCAAAAAAAAAAAAGGAAACAAAGCTCTTATAAATAAGGAGGAGAAAAGGGGTTGAAGGGAAGGGAAAGGATTGGGGAAAAAACAACAATCAAGATGTATTATGTGCCTGGCAAGCATGCGGCCTTGAGTTCGATCCCTGGTACTAAAAAAAAAAGATGTATTATGAACAGGTACAAATCCCTATGATAAATGTGATCATTATGTGTGTCATAGTGTACCAATAAAATTAATTTCTGGAAACTGGGAGAGGCAAAAGGTAGTGCTCAGAATGAAATTTATAGTGGCATTGGGTGTATTGGGAAAACTTAAATATTTAAGGTAGCTGGTCTAAAATTTAGTCTTAAGAAGTTAAAGAAGACCCAATTAACTCAAAATGAATAGCAGAATTCACTAAAATTAAAAGGGAACTATTAAAATAATCATGAAATTAATAATGAAAAATAAATCAAATAATTTAGAGTTTATCTTTCTAATTCAAACTAGTAAATGTCTTAACTAGACTAATCAAGAAGAAAAGAGCACAGTCAGAAATGATCAGTATCAGCAATGAAAGCATTATAATTTACTACAGATCCTTAGGCTACGGAGGTAGAAACACTGAATCCTGGGTGAAATGTCTCACCAGTCCATCTGTCGGTCTAGTTTGGTGGGAACTGCTTATGTCACTGCTGTAGGAATGAAGCCTGGCAGCAGAGACTGTGCCTGCTCTTCACAGAAAAAGTTCCTAATATAAAATAAAATGAAAATATGGCAAGAATTAAATATTTTAGCTCGGGTTCAGGATATAGGTCGGTGGCACAGCGCCTGCCTGCAAGCATAAAGTTGTGAGTTCAATCTCTGTACCAAATAAATATTCTAGACCAATGCATTCAACAATTTAGATTACACTGACTTAAAACATCATACCACAGAGATATATGTGCACCCGTGTTTATAGCACCACAGTTTGCAAGAGCTAAATCTTGGAAGCAATGAAAAGGCCCATCAACTGAGGAACACTTAAAAAAAGATGTGGTATTTTTACATAATGGAGTACTACTCAGCCAGAAAGAAAAATAAACTTGAGGCTTTTATAGATAAATGAATGCAACTAGAAGCCATGATCATAAGTAAACTAAATCACATTTGCATATGTAAATACTATACTGTCTCACTAGTGTAAAAAAGTGAAATAGTAAATAAGATCCAAAAGTTACAATAGATATAGTTAAAGAGAAAAACACTGCTCTGAGGGAAATTATATTGTTTGATCAATCTTAGATGCCTGTATCTGGGTAACCTGAGCAATTACTTTGAGAATAACAATATGCAATATAGCAATAACAATATGCAATTTAGCAATATGCAATAGAGCAATATAGGAATCATTAAATTCCTATCATCTTGCTTTGAAACAAGACGATATCACCATTGTTATTTTGTTGTTATTGTTGTCATTTTGCTTTTGTTGTTGTTTTTAATTGTTTGCTTCTTAATTTTTGTTTTCTTTTTAAAATAAAAGTTTTAAAAAAGATTTAGATTACACTGAAAAATTCCTTGAAAGCTAAAACAATCCTAATTTATAAATAAAAAATATTTCCCTATTTTGATTAAATAAATGCATAATGCAGCATCATTTCAAAAAATACCTTCCCTAGACAAACTTAAAGCACACATGGTAAAGGTCATACATAAACTCTTATAGAAAATAGAAAGAGAAGAAAATGTACCACCTTTATGAGACCAGCCTTAGCCTGATGAAAACAAACATCTCGTCCTCTCAAAAAATAAAATATAATGCCCCCCAAACAACACAAACTCACATCCTAAAAGGTTTAAAAAATAAAAAACTATGCTTCTTAAAAACAGAAAAAAAAGTCTTACTAAATTGGATTCACCAGTATAGCACTGCATGAAAAGAGGAGCAGTGTGGTTGGAGAGTGTCCTCCAAACTTCATGAGCTGAAAGTTTAATTTTCAACGTGGTGTGATGAGAGGTGGACCGCCCAGGAGTCTGGGGTCATGGAGTCCTTGCCCTAGAGAATGCGCTGGTGTTCGTGGCAGCAGGGGGTCATTTCAGACAGGCCCCATTCCATCTCTCACCTTCCGTCTCAAGAGGAAGAACACTCTCCTCATGCACCAGCCCTGGGAGCTGAGTCTCCCCTGTCCCCAGAACCATGGGCCGCTAGATTTTTTTTTAATTATAAATTATCAGCCCGGGGGATTGTTATACTAGAAAAAGATGGATTGAAATAAATCATCTACTATGAAAATGAGGTTTTGCCCCAAATGCAAAGTTTGGTTTACTATTCAAAATTAAATATAATTTATCATATTAAATAAAGTAATAAGAAAAACAGGATTATCTCAACATATGCAGAAACACATTTGAAAATTTCAGCTGTAATTCCTGATTTTAAAATCTCGGCAAATTATGAAACAAAGGAAAAATGCTAAAATGAATATTGAAATATGAAATATGCTTAGACACCTATCAAATATGTATAATATCAGTAATGATAAAAAAATTAATATTACCCTTCCTTCACAACAAAATCAAGGAGTGTTCAAAAATTCCTCCTTCATACTTTAAGAATTCCTGTGCGGCAGGGCGCAGTGGTGCATGGCTGGAGTCCCATGGAAGGCTCAGGCAGAAGGACTGAGGCGAATTCAAGGCATCGCTGGATACATGCTGAGGTCGAGGCCAGCCTGAAGAGCTTGTTTCAAAAAATGTTATGTGTTTGTGTTTGTGTTTGTGTTTGTGTTTGTGTAACATCCTAGCCACTGCACTAAAGCATACAGGCAGCAAAAACTGCAACAACTTAATTCTATGCATAAAAAATACTAAAGAATATCCAAAAAATTTATCAGAATTAACAACTAATTTGGAGCCACAAGATAAACAAACATGCATAGAAATCACATCTAACGTTATTTCTATGCATGAGTAAAACAAATTGAAATATAAAATTAATTTTGTTATAGTGGCATTTTAAAAAAAAAAGAAATACTGAGGTATACATGTAATAAACTGCTTGAAAGACCTGAACATTACCAACTATGAAACAATCCTGGGAAAATTTAAAGAGCTAAATAAATGATGAAATATATGATCTCCATTTTTTTGAAGATCAATATATCAATATGTCTTCTCTGCATGTTTGTCTATAGTTAATGACATTACAATCATTACTGAATTTTTTGTAGCAAACTTTGTAGTATGTAACAAATTCCAGGCATTTTTTCTTAGAAAATCACCAGATAATTCTAACAGACACAAGGAAAATGAGAAGGTGCTAAAGTTCATATGGAAATTAAAGTAATTTTGTGAAAGACTATACCTTAAGAACAAAATACCTGACTTGAAAATTATCAAGATAGAATACTGTAAAATTATGATAGTTACTCAAGTTCAGAAATGCAGATCAATGTTAGACATTAGAGAGTTGAACCATAGATTAATGTAGATTTTGTCAATTTTAGTTTTGCCAGAGGTGTCAAGAACTAATTGAACTGGAACAGTTGACTACTCAGAAGGAGGAAAACAACCCTCAGCCTCACGCCTTCTGCTTTTCTCTTTTTTTCTCTCATCCCCAACCCCTCCTATCCTCTCTTAAACAAAGAGTGAATCTGTCTGACATTAAATTATACTAAAATTTTCTAAAGAACACAGAAACATAAAATTAAGAAAATGATAATGTTTAATTGATCCTTTCAGTTGATAAAATAAAACGAAAAACTACTCATCACATTCTACCATTAGCAAAATGAAAAAGTAAGTCTCAAATAAACAGAATTTTTAAAATCTAATTAAATATGTATATAGGTACCTATAGATACAAATATCTTTCAAATATTCTTCCCAGAATATATGAAAACTTCAACAGCCCAAAACACTAAGGCATACAGTATTTTAAATGCTTCAAATATTTGAAAAGGTACTTTATGAAAATAAATATTTAAATGAATAATAACCAAATGAGATGTTCAATACCATTAGCCCTCAATGGACTAGGACACTAAACCATGATGGGTGGTGGTGTGCTGGCACTTCGCTATTAACTTGGGCTATTAGATCTTTACAGACTGGCAGTACTAAGTATTAACATGGATATGGGACAACTGAAATTATTGTGCATTGCTGGTTAAAATGTAAAACGGGACAAAAGCTACTGTGCAGACCATTCTGATAGCTTCCCCTACAGCTATATTGTATTCATCGTGTGACCTCACAATTGTGATTCTGAATATCCACCCAGAAAAATGACAGTATCTGTCTGCACGAAGGTTTACACACAGTTATTTATACAGGCTATTTTCATTATACCCAAAATTTGAATCCCACATACGTATCTTTCTACAGCATATCCAAACCCTGGACAGCTATCAGCAGAATGAAATAGCAATCTAACATTATGCACAATAACAAACACATCTATGTTGGACAAGAGAAGTCTACAGAATTGTACAAATCCACTTATATGTGCTCTAGAGAAAGCTTAGTCAGTTTCACGATGACGGGTTTCTTGGTGGGGAGTGCTGGTAAGTAGGGGTTGCTTTTCTGGGGCGTGATGGAGATGCCCAACGTGTTTGAGCTGTCAGTAAATATACTGAGTCAGAACTCAAAGAGGCGGATCTTTCTGAACCCTTTTGGGGCCTTTTACATATGTTAAGTAATCAGAAATTATTACTTGCTATATGCTATCTCTGTGGAATTGGGATTCTTAATTTGTTTTGCATGGACTCTCTAGAGTCCATAATCTCCTAAAATAAGATGCCAAATGGCGTGCATATGAGCATTTATATATTTGTTTTCTGCGAGGAGGAATGACCTCCATAAACTTAGAGATTCTATTCTCCATTTTTTATAAATTTTGGCTTCTTTTATTTCCCCACACATTGTTATGAAAATAACCCCACAAGCTAACAGTAACTAACAATGTTTTGTTTCTTACTTAAGAAATGCTTGTTAGCTATGTTGGTATGTGTAAACAAGAATATGTGTAGAAAAGTCGTAACTTTCTTTGTTTTAGAATCCTCCTGTAACACTACAGTGTACTTTTTCCTCTTAGTTCATTTTCCACATTTTTATTTCTCCACATCACCCTCAGATATCTAGTAATCTACCCTTTCATTTTTATTTTAACGACAGATAAAGTAACACATAAGCAAAACAACATGTGTACATTAGCTCCTATAGTCATTGACTATCATTCTAGCAACTCTTGTTCTTTCTTTTCATGAGCCATCATGATCCCAGTTTTCTCAAAATTCCACATGCTTTTGTCTGCTGTTACCTTGCTCCTGACAACCAGCGGGTCTGTGGCCAAACGTGACTGCAGGATTTTCAGTGGGAGTTACAGCAAAATTATATGGGAACAATAATACCAAAAAGAAAAGTTTTTACTGTCTGATTTGATCTTCTTTTTTTTATTCATATATTTCTGACACATGATTTAGTGCCTCATTATTGATCATCAAAAGCAAAATACTTGGGCCAGGGATATAGCTCAGTGACAGAGCTCCTATCTGGCAAGTATAAGGTCCTGAGTTCAATTCTTGGTACTCCCCCCCAAAAAAAAAACCATTTGAAGCATGTTTACACCCTATGAAAGCAGAACATCATTTAATATCTCAACTTCTACAGGATAAAAAAAACCCCAGGAAATACACTTGCTTTCATTGGCCTTAAATCTAATAATCCAAAATGTTCAATTATGAATGAAGAGAACTATTTTACTGGTATAAGAGAAGTAGACAGACATTTTTATTATCAGGAGATATTTTTTAAAATGTGACATGTATTATATAAATATTTTTTTGTACCTGGGATTGAACTCACAACCTTGTGCTTACCAAGCAAGCTCTTGAGCCACTGGTATGTATTATATTCTAAACTCTATAAAATGTTGTATTTTAAAGAACAAACAATTTAAAAACAGGACTGTTTCTCAAAGTAAATCTCCACAGGAGCATTTGCTGTTCATCAACTCTGACATTTAAATGAGAAATAGAAGCATCTTCTGGAAAAAATATTTAAGACATTTATGACAATAAAGTAAAAGATCAAAGGAGGAATGAGATAATTACTGAAAATTTTTCTTCTTTTTGGGGGAAAGATTTCAAGTTGTGGCATTCATTTTTCAAATATGTATATTTAGAAATGATATCATGGGGCATAGGAAACTGAAAGTCAAAGTCTGGGAAATGTCTCAAAAAAAGATGTACAACCAAGGCTTAAGTAATTGAACAAAATTATCCTCTAATGCAAATAACAAGAGAATTTAGCCTTCAGCACATTTTACATGTAATGCCATTTAATATTCATCTTTTATTTGTTCAAATTCTGCATTTACAGAAAAGAATTTGATTAAAATCTCAGGAATGTTGCTACATGTGTTACCCTGGATGAACTAGAGTTGAATGTACCTGTTTGACACTGGTGCATTGGCAGAGGGGTTTAATCTTTGCTTGCATGCAAATTGATCTCCATGAATGCGTTTTTCTAGGCTTTGAGAATTTTTTCTCTTTAAAACACTGATTAAAATCCTCATAAGAAAGAGCGGTGTTTTGACTGTGTCTCTTTGTTTCCATTTTCCTACTTGACTATTCTTTATTCTATCCTTTTTAAAGTGATCATATAAGCTAAGAATGTATGCGGTTGAGGTCAGCAGCTGATATGTAGACGACAGTGAACTCCAATTATGGTCTAACTTATTCTACTGACATAGTCTTTTATGAGCTGCCTAAAAACTGTAAGTGTATTTCTAAGAAAACTAGAGGCTATATGAGCCATTTTTACTGGTTAGCTTTATATTAAATTATATTTATGTGTCTAAAATATGCATTATTTTTCTCAGTTGGTCAGAAAAATACATGATTTAAAGACATTAAATCACCACTGTTCCCTTTGGTCAACTCACTATGGCATGGGGACCCAAATTTAGGTGAAAATAGTCTATGTAAGAAATATGTTTCTCTGAATAATACCTCTGGGTAGGGCTTCAAAAGAATATAGCCCTTTTTTTAGTGGCTAAGTTATATAGATTTCCTGGATAAGGAATTTACAGTGGAAATGCTGACACAACTTTGGTTCCTGTACACTGATATCAACTTGCAGCTATAATAATTAAGCAATTAGGCATGACAGAGAGCGTTAGTTCCCGGGGATAATCACACCTCTGGGGTACTGAAAGTCACAATCCAAAGATAAGTGTTTTTAATCTCCCAAGGGTATGATTATCAGATGATAACCACACCCCCTGCAGAAGATTTATGACTCAGAAAAAAACTCTATTATAAGGGAAAAAAATGATTATGCTGCTGTATGTAGATGAAGCTGGTTGTGGAGACTATTATGTGTTTACCACAAATTAATTAAGCGTTATAAAATATGCACCATCTTAACAGTATCTGGCATCGATCCTAGAGACTGATTTGTTTTCTGACTATAGTCGAAATGAAGAAATGAGAGAAGGAATCTTAACTTTTCAATGTCAGACAGAAAGACACAATTGATTGAATGAATTATAAACATTACATAACCAAGTCTTTCCATTGACTAATTTCAGTGTCTCACACCTTAAAACAATGTTTCTCATTACCCAAATTGCTCATAAAAAGGTACTGTTATCCAAAGTGAACAATGTAACTACAAGTATACTTTAAGCTATTACAGTTGTCTTATGTGTTTTGTGTGTTCTTTAGCTTATTAAGCTGTTTTTTGAATTATATAATAATTAAATTTATAAGGTCTTATAAGATAAATAAATTTATCTGATTCTAGGGAAATAAAAGGGGGAAGGGTTGAAGGAAAGGAGAAAATTAGGCCCTGGACAACTTTAGAATAATCCAATATTTTTAGCTAAGAGCATTTTGCATTGTTCATTCAATTTCATTACAATATCTACTGAGAGTGGGCCACAGGGAGGAATATTTCTACTAAGAGATACATCAATGATTCTACTGAACTGGAAACTAAAACTTTTCTGGTCACTTTGAGTACCTCATGCTCCAGGCTTAAAAGTGAACAGGCTTAAAAGTGTTGGTAGAGATGAATAATCTAGACTAGCAAGGGAACTTGAATTACTAATACACAGTGGAGATATGAAGAGTATATGTGGAATATGAGAATTTCCCTAATGCATTTCCCACTCTTACCATGCTCTGGCTCCTACCATTACCATGCACAGTGATTAAGGTCAGCAAGAAACTACAACAACCCACTCCAGGCAGAACTTACAAATAGCCCAAGCCCTTCGGGAATGAAGGCATGGATCACTCCCCCAGGTAAAGAATCAAGGTCCATTGAGATACTTGCCAAAGGCAAAGGGAATGGAGAACAAGTAGAAGAAGGTAATCAGTAAGTACCAGCTACAAACATGGTACCTTTTCCAGAATCATGGACCATAACTGTCATGAGTACATCTTCCCTGAGTTGTAAAAAAATACATTTGTTTATATTAGCACATATATTAAACAAATGCTATTGCTTTCATTCCTTTCTTATTCCTTTACCATGTAGGATAAGGTTGATTTTATATCAGTTTTTAAGTGTTGCTAAATTTATATCATAGCTTTTAAATTACAGATGTCAGAAAAATAGCAAGTATTGCTCAAAATGCTTTATGTACCTCTTTCTATGGGGAAATAAATGGTGTACACAGGACTGTGCTCTCATGTTAGATGTAATTATAACCTTGTGATTGTCTGTAATTACAGATTAATTGTATATGGTTTAAAGAGGTGTGTATCATTTGTAAGTTAACAGGTGGCGTTATGATGGTTTGGGTTGTCAGCTATATAAAGGGATGCCAAGGAAATCATTAAGACATACTTCTGGTATGTCTCCAAGAGTGTTTCCAGAGATGATTTACATGTGTGTACAGGGCCAGAGTGGGGAAGACCCATTCTGAATATAAGAGGCACCATCCAACTGCTTGGGAGGCCCGGAGGAAACTGGCACAGAAGAAAAGGGAGAGTTAAATAGCTCACTTTGTCATGCTCCCTCCGCACGAGTAGATGGTACTCCTGCTGTTGTCACTGGTAGACTGAGTTTTTAGGTTCTTAAGCCTTTCAATGTGAACATATCCCAGCAGAATTTCAGATGGGCTCCAGGCCTTTGACTTCCAACTAGAGTCACCCATTTTTAGTCACCCTCTTATTCTGAGGATTCCACCATTGTGAACTGAGCAGCTACAAGTCCATCTTGGTCTCCAGGCTACAGAAGGCCACCAGACGTCTCAATCTTGGTGATTGTGTGAGCCAATCTAATAAATCCCTGCTTATAATTATACAGATCCTATTGACTATTTCTCTGGAGATTCCTGGCTAACAGAGAAGCTTAGAGAAACAGACTTAATGTATTATGAAGATCTTAACAAATCTACCAGAGGTCCCATGACAAATGCTGAAAATTTAAGTTCTTACTCCCAAGGCCTCATTAAAGCTAGAAATTGGTGTGAAATAGACCCATCCTTCCTCACCTCACCAACACTATTACTGACACGGCAATAAATTAACTGAAGAATATTCAACTAGAGCCCCACTATGAGTTAGTGAAAAAGCCCATAGCATTAAAATTGTGATCGTAGTAACAATCCAAAATCATGGATTCTATGCTGAGGTTAGGGTATCCATTGGGTTTTTTTCCTCATCAACTCTATCAATTGTTTGGTATTTTTATTTGATACTCAAAGAAAGCCTCAGAGTGGCTGAGAAAACTGTTTTGCACATCCTTTATTTTCTGATATGTCTTTATTTCCTTCATTTTCAAAATGTCACCTTTTAAAGCAATTTCTACACACTGTATTAGTACTTGGGAAACTCACATAAATAAATTTTTCTGACCTTGAATTGTGTTAAAGTGATCTCAAAGGCTGATCCCATCTTTTGGACTTCTGGTAACTTCCTTTCTGGGAAGCTTAGGAGAGCAGTACAGTGACGTGTAGCAAATGCACATGCACTCACAAACAGAAAACAACCACAGTGATGACAACAGTAATAACAACAGCACTACTCAGCCCCCAAACTCAGAAACATCAGTTTTTTAAGAAGGGAATTAAGAAAGTCATAAAAACCATATATGATCAAATATCTTAGAGTTATGGTTTTCTCAATATTAAAACAAAAACATACTTTTATTGAGTAGATAAAATTAAATATTGAATATAAATTGGATGAGTAAAGGAAAATCTGTCTTGTGAAAAGGATACTTTTATGTTACATAAGCAGAATAATTATATTACAAGTAAATTAGTAGTTTCCAGAGGCTAGGGACAAAGGAAAATGGAAAGTGGCTACTAATTGGACGAGTTTCTTTTTAGAGAGATGGAAGCATTATAGAATCATACAGTGGTGACTGCTGCAAAACTCTGAAAGTTTACAAAGCACTGAATTGTATATTTCAATATGGTAAACTTTAGGAAAGTTATGTGAATTACATAACAATGAAAAATAGAATGAGAAAATATTCGTTGTTGTAGAACATTCAGATATAAGGAGTAGGATTACAGTTCAGGATTTTAGAGTTGAGATCATCAAAGAAAATGTTTCAATAAATGAATTAAGTTCAGAAAGCTCAGAACAATGAAAGAACACAATCGGATGCTATTTATGATTCAAAGATAATCTCTTCAGAGTGACATTTTCCAAAGCAACAGTGAAAATGGACAAGAAGGCTGAAAGGTAGGGATTGAGCTGGTTCTTTATGCACAACACGTTACTGAAAATAAAATTTGAATATCTCATTGTTGAAATTCAAATATTCAGATTTCAAGTACATAGGAATATATCAGGACAAGCATAATTTCAAGTGTATGTGAATATTTAGATCAAAAGTATTCTTCAATATCCCAAATTATACTTTCCTGTATCTTGTTAGAATTCCTCTTTGGCTAAATCAACTCTTAATAAATAAAGCAAAAATAAACATTTATAAATTGAATTAAAATATTAGAGCAAGTATATTCTTTAAAAAGTTAAATATGATGCTTAAGAAGAAGCATCCCCCAAGTCTTACAGGGTACGCACTGGGAAGTCATGGAGGACTTTGAAGAACCACGTGGACGCACCTCACAGTCAATCAGTTTCCCGCCTTGTGTCATTCTTCCTGTTCGTATTCATTAAAGAAAGAGCATTTGACCATCAGCATCATTTATTCTTAGAGAAGGCGGAACACTACCTGACTTGACGGTACTGCTTTGATTTCCCTCAACAGAGGATTCGTTTCTCAAGGAACTCTTACCCGATGACTGGGAACAGGAAACAAGCCATCAAAAACAGCAATTGTGGGTCAGAACCTCTAGTTTCCAGAGGTGTAGTTTAATTTAAGCTCCTGGGATAGAAAAGGAGGAGCCACTCTGCTTATGTTTAAATTCTGGCTCCCTATGGCACTAACGCTGCCACTGTGGCCACGTTATTTAACTTCCTTACACTCGAGCCTCTCCATTTGTGAAATTAGGGTAAGAATATTATTCAGTGCATAGGTTGAATACTAAGTCCAAAATCAGATACAGAAGAGTACATGTTTGTTAGCTATTATTTTGCTAATATATGAATAATATAGACACTCTATGTTAATATATATTACAAAATGCCTTTTAAAAAATTCAGAAGAGTGTTTAATAACTATTTCTTATCAATAAAAGATGATAAATCAAAGCAATATTGTATTCATTTTTAAAATCTAGGAATTTTACTCTAAATGAAGTTGTAGTCCTCAATTTATATTGTTATGAGCTTTTAGAAAAGTAATGAAATTCTTTTTTATTCAGGTTAATACATATAAATGATGTGTATATATTGAGCCGATGTTGATTCAAGCCAGAAAGTAAACTCCATAGCATCACCATTTACATGTTTATGCTCCAAACAATGCCACACTTATGTGTGTCAAGCATTATAAGATTTAGTTGGTTCTTACTCTATTAGTCTAGTAACAATGAGAATCCATAATTTCAATGGGGTCATTAATCATTTCTGCTCTTTTCACAATAAACTCAATAGAATGGAATGTCATAGGAGAGTCAATTTTCAAATAAACATGATTAAATTACCAACACAAAAGCAACAAAAAACACAGTAGACACTTGTATTTGGTTGACTTATCCACAGTGATTAAATTCAGTTTAATCTTTAACTTCTGCTCTTGAAAAGCTAACTTCCATGGTGGTCTTCCAAGTTTTAGCCACCCTTGAAGGCCTGAAGTCTCCTGTCTGGCAAGACCAATCATCTATCAATTAGAGTAAGACTAATCATCTATCAAATATCACTCAGTTTAGTGGCCTAACAAAATTGGGCCATATTCCTATCTTTTTTCTTTCTTTCTCTCCTCATATGCAGACACAGCAATCTCCTCCAACAATTCCTTGTCACCAGTAGGGGGCACTGTGTAGTAAAGCTTATTGAACTTCTTGAGTGGGCTAGAGTTCATGTGTGGAAATAGAATTTCTATCAGTATTCTAGAACATGACGTTTTTTGTAAGAGTGGACTATATATAATTATAGGTGAAAATAGGGGGAGTAAATATCCAAAAAATGTCAAAGAAAAACCCATTAACCGGCCCCAGCATTGAAGAATGAGATAGATTTTTAAAACACTTCCTAAGAATATAAAGTTCAAGTGTTGAAAAGTTATGACACATATTCCAAAAGTAAGGTTTTAAAAGTCAGCAACCAAAAAAAGGAAAAAAAAAACAAAAAGAAAGAAACAGGGAGAAAACAATCACCACAGTCATTGGGAAATTATTGTTGAAAGGAAAATATGTAAGTAAGTAGCAACAAAATTCACTACACAGAATGACCAGATAGTAGAGATGCTTCAACAGTTTTCCCTTCATTTGGCACCAAGAATGAATCCAAAACTCCAATTTTTCCTGCGCTTCATTAGTTGATAGGTGCAAAGAGGGGAAATTTAATGGCAATATTGATTTGCCTCTTGATGCATCTTTGGGAATCATTCCCGAGACCCCCACGAAGTTGGAAGTTCTTCTGTGGCCCCTCACATAGATGTAGGAAGTCAGATTTTATCAGGTGCTATGGCTTTTTTTGCCAGTAAAGTAGTGGACATTGTTGTAGTCACCGCCCCTGCCCATTGTCCTCCAGGCATCAAGCCTTATCTGATCGGCTTCCCAGAAGTTGCACAAAATACCTGAAAGAAGTCACAGGTGGCTGAGATGCTCTAGAGTCAAAGTATGATATCAAAAATCTGTTGAAGCTATTTTGACCTTTGTATCACTTGCTGTGATAGTGACCCTCAGGAAGGCATGATTGATTATAACTCGAACTTCCTCTTGTAAACTCTTCTTTCTATGTAATCTCCTTGTATTCCTATCAGTAACTCTCTCAACTTACCACTTTAGCATCAGGATGGAAAGATGGGTTTGAGGACTTATACTTTCCTCTTTGTTTTATATGTTTCTTTCTTCATTGATTCTCCTTTGCTAATATTGCTTAATTCTCTGCAACAGTACAATCTCATTGACATATGAGTCAGATATGCAATTTAAATTTCAACTTTTTCTGTAAAATACAAAAGGAAACCAATGAAAGTATAACAAATTTCATTCACTGTATTCACAGTGTTATTTCATGATATAATCAATGTAATCCCATTAATGAGATACTTTATTTCTTGTATTAAATCTTTGAAATACAGTATCTATTTAATACTTACAACAAATCTCAACTCACACTACTCACAGTGCAGAAGCAGAATAATCATGCAAACCTACTGCCTATGGCACTAAGCAATGCAGCTCTAAAGAGCACGAAACTCCATTCCACTTGGGCAAATGCTAAAATAACTGTCTTCATTTCATGAAGATCACAGTTTATGTAAATTTCAAAGCAGCCAGGGATATAGCTTAGGGGCACAAACGCTTGTCTGGAAAGTGCAAGAAGGTCGTAAGTTCAACTCCCGGTATCCCCACCCCCCGAAAAAATAGCTGAGCAATTTCTTTGAAAATAACAGTAAATTGTTACTAAATAATGTAACTTTCAGTCTTCCAATAAATGCATACTTCACTTTTTCATTCTTAGCTTATTGCCTTTGATATCTACAATTAACATTAGTATATTAAAGATAAGATTGTTTAGCTATTTAAGTAGCTAGATCTATGTCTTTCTTTATAGAATATAAAGTTTCTGATACCTCCAATTTTCACCTACAAGTGTCTCAAAACTGACTACTCCCATCAGCACCAAACATTTTTTCAAGAGAAGAAAGTGGCTCCAGCAACTCATATCAAAATGTGAGTACCTAAGCTTTATTTTTAGTCGTTTATTTCTTGCTCTATATAAACTTAATCATTCATCTAGAATCTTAATCATGTGGCTAGCTGAAGACTAACTTCTCCTCTGGGAAGGGACTGAAGATGAGAGAGATAAAAATTAAGTAAGAAGATAAGGCTTTTACAAATCATTTCAGTCTTCGGACTTCTGTGCAACTATAAATGGAGTCAGTCAATAGGTTATGCTAAAAGCTAACGTTTCCTGGCTCCAAAGTAGTGATCATCTTCTTGTGCGTAAGCTGCAGATGGTAGAATGAAGCAAAGGTGTCACTTCAAAGATAGAACTGCAGACTCTAAATGACTCTAAAAGTGACATATATTTGGCTTTTATTTCCCAAACTTTTTTATGGAAGATGAAATCTTTCCTCTTAGCCAGTTAGCACTCATTTGGAGGACTACATAGACTCGTTTGTGGAAAGCTACAGAAATGTCTTCCCTGGCCATATGATACAAACCTTTAAATACAACCTAGAGGAATAAGCATCTGGAGAGCTGCAATTCATTTCCTGCTCATATCTGAGTTTTACTTGCATCATGAAAAAAGGCAATTTAGGCTGCCACTCCTTTGTGCACGGTGGAGCAGGGCATTTGCGTGTTTGTGGGGTGATTTAATGGTCCGTGAGCTGCAGGGAAGAGTGCTCACCTCAGCAGAAGACGGGATGGATGGGGCTGGGTAGTGTCATCGCAGCGCAGCTGGGTGGCCGGGACATTGTACACTAATTACCAGCCAGTGAAAAAGAATGAATTTGAAATGAGGGTAGGAAAAGACCAAGGCCTGAGGGACTGGTTTTTCAGACATAATTAACATAAATCTAGAAACAGGTTTGGTTTGGCCAAAATACAGGAGACCGATTTCTGCACTTTTGCCGCACAACTAAAATGTCTGCAAAAGCACCCCAATGCACACCCCAGTTCTTGTGCAGGTTTAGTGTAGCATTAGTGCTGCAATTAATGGTAACACCAGGAATACCCTTCCTATGTACACCGCTCCTATGCACCTGTCTTCTGCTCTTTAAGAGAGTGGACAAAAAGCTTCCGAATTCTATGAACAGCATTCATGTACTAGCCCGTATAAAATGTCAAATTAGTGATAAAAAGAGTAAGGTGTTATCTTGTGGCAGGAAACAGTGGAGAAAGATTATTTCAGACAAAGCAAATGGAAAAGGCAAAAAGAGAACTTGTCTGGTAATCGCTTGTAAACACAGCACACTCCTTTGGCCAAACCTGTATGGACAAATTGATGCATTACATAGTAATACTGAAAAATCACATAAGTCTATTTAAAATTAACGAAAAAAGATGCAACTGACTTACTTCAAGTTCTGAATTTAGGTCATGTGTTAAAGGCATTATACCTAGGTGGTAAACAGTTTGGGAACTGAGCACAAGAACATTTCATAGCATGAAGAAATACACCTGTAAAACAGCAAAACACACGGAAGGAAACCAGTTCTGTTAGGCAAGTCATCTGAGCTTGGGTTAAAGGGTACTTGCCATAGCCACCAAGATTTGTGAACTATTAGGCTGCTGGCCGCTTTTGTCCTTGATCTTAATTTTTTTATTTTTAAATGATGTTCAGCTGGATAATAATAGTTGTTATTTATTAGATATTTATTTATGGTGGCCTTTGTTCTAAACACTTCACATGGGTTGTTAATTTAGTGTCTTGGCCTCAAGAGGAAAGTGGCATTATTACTCCCACAGAGTTTTATGTACAAAATAGAGGCGTGAAGAAGTTAAGTAGCTTGCTCAGTACCGCGTTATTAACAAGGTGTACGGCTGGAATTTGAGCCTACACCGTGTGTCTCGGGCACATCTTTTTGACTACTGCACTATCCGGAATTTTTGAAAGCTGCAAAGGAAGTTTCTGAGAACTCAAGAAACAAATGGTTTTCTGGAGGCTTGTACCAATGCTGCATTACAAGAAATTTGCTACAACAAAATGTCTCTACTAGTCTCTATGTTAATGAAATATACCTATGTGTAGTGCAGATGAGTAGAACCTCATTTTCCTCCTTCCTTATTATTATTTATTTTGTCAAAACTTGCTTCTTTTTTTTCTATTCTTCTTAAATTCTTCTTCATATTGAGAAATGTTTTCATTGGTATCAACTCTAGATATTACTCTGAATTATACTGAATTATATGAATTCCTGAGGGTAAACTGAACATACACTACTACCTCTTTTAAAAGTTAAAACAATGATTTCCAAAACTAGTTAAAGACTAATGATGGAAAAGTCTTGCAGGAAAATGTGAGTATTGTATTCTCTGCTATCCAAGGAAGACAATACTGAGATGAGGTTTGACCAAGTACCAGTCTGACCCAGGTTTATTGCCTCGATCAATTTATACCCTGAATTCTACATCGTCTTATTGTTCGGCTGGAACAATTATCAACTAGCAGACAAATAGAACCTAATAGAAGCCTGAAACCCCCACAATCAATACGAGCTGGAAAAAAGTCCCACTGGGAAACAATGAAAAATGTACTTGTTAGATTTCTAACAATAGGTCACGTTATTGTCAGGACATTTCTGACTAACGCAGGTGCTTCTGAATTGTCCGTTGAAATATATGTGGTTCTTTCTGTAAGGCCATTGTTTTCTTCCTGTTTTCTCTATGTAATTTGGGAAGAAGAATAGGATTTAGAAAGTACATTTGCACTCTATAGTTTGATTTCCTTCATCTGAGTAAGCATCTTTCTTAACAATAAATTAAAATGAATATGCTGACTTCTTAATGAATTACAGTTTTCCACATAGTCCAACTATACAGAAATATGACATGAGAAATCAAGCAGAGAAAGACAGAAAGTAAATAAATATTTTTCCAAATTTCCTCAAAGCTCCCTAGAAGTTAGGATGAAATATTAATACTGAAAATGCTAAGATACACCTGTCTATAGTGTAAATATTAAATGTAGCCTTTGGCTACATTAGCTATTTCTTCAGGACAAAAGAAAAATGAATCAAGAAGGCAATAAATGGCTTTAAGGGTTTTCAAGGCAATGTGAAGTAGAAATTTGTTCATAAGCTAATTTTGGAAATTAGCTTTGATGGAAGATGGACTGAACAAAATTGAGACAGAACACATGGAAACAACTCATGATGAAATTTTGTCAGTCTGATTTTTCCTCAGTGGAAAATTATTTTGCCCCTCAGGAGACAAATATCAAAATCTAGAACTTCTTACTATCAAAACATTTATGTTTAACTGAATTAAATAAAATTTTGGTCAAGATTTTAATGGGTCTTGATAATTCAAATGAGTTTGAGCATAGTGCTTTTTTACTTCTAAGTTTCTTTTCCTTAATTTTTTATTAATATGTGATTACATTCATTGTGAGGAGTCGGTAAATGTAAATAATATGTCTTAATTCTTTTTCATCGCCTTCTCCTCTGAAAGGTTTTTATTCACAACTGGAGTGAGTGAAAGTGTCACTGGTATCTATGGGGTAGAAACCAGAGATGCTTTGAAAATACTGCCAAGCATACTTTGTCCAAAATATCAGGAGTGCTGATGACAGAGAAATCTTGCCTTGGCTCATGGATCAGAAAGTAAGAATTTGATCCAAAGCTGCATAAAGTAGAAACAGAAATATTTCTAGGATATGTAGTTAAGCGAACCCCAATGACTGTTTAGATGTGGCCACTGAGAGACATTAAAGGGTCTTGTAGTGTTTATTAAACGTGGATATTGGAAGACTTGGAGTAAGTGATACTGAGATCCAAAAGAACAGGACGGTGCTCGAAGAGAAGAGGAAGAGAAAATGAAAAGGTGGGAACAAGACACTGAATTTGAGGTGTCTGTGAGACATCTGTTTCCCATTAAATTACACAAGTGTGAAATAGAAGTCTATTTTGAAGAAACAGATTAGGGAGGTATCAACAGATGGCACTTGGTGGTGTAAGAATAGATGAGATGCCAGTGAGCAAGGGTGTGGGAGTGGGAAGATAAATAACACGGGGGAGGGTGAATGGACAGGTATGGTGGACTATCACTCATGACACACATTTAGAAACACACAAGGGGAATTTAGTACAAGTCTACTGGCCAACTCCCATGCTGTCCTAAGTCCTTATATCTTAAAAACTATTAAATACACAGAAATTCCTTTAATGAAAAAAAGAGAAGCAGAAAGATGTTAAATTGCTATTAAGAGAACATTTTAAAACTAAATACATATTTAACTATAAATTTATAAATGAATAAGCAGTTAAATAAATATCCAAGAGAAGCTAATATGAACTTCATAAATGAAGACACTTGCTATTAAATTTCAGCAAGAAGTTCTAGATAGCAGTGAAATAAATATTTAATTAATTATAACAAGTAACACAATAGCTGACAATATTTTAAGGCCAAATGTTAGGTTTTAGTAATTTTTTTAAAAAGTCTAGTCCTTGTTTTTAAGAATCCTAACAGAAATCTCTATGAATTATTGCACCAAAGATACAAAGTTTGATAGAACATTTCAATATTATTCTAACTTTGATCCAAAATTATTTTCAGGAGCTTAAAATAGGAGCAATTAAGCCTATGGAAGATGTTTCGAATGGATGTATTTTGAAATAACATCTTTTCTGGTAAAAGACTAGTCTCAACCAGTAAGAAATATATACAAATTAATTTTGTCATTGTTGTCATTCTACATTATTTCTCACGAGTATTTACTCTCATCAAAGTAACATGGTATTAACTATAAACAGCTCACACAGTTTATATGTAGCTCATATATGAAGAGAATTTGCATCAAGGCTTTTCCCGTGGACACTGCACTCTATCATACATTCTGCACATCTGCTCTTCCTTCCAGATTCTGAAATACAAGTTTCAAAAACTTAAAGGTACAAATTATCGAACATCAAAATACGACTTTTAATATATAAAGTAAGAAATGAAGATGGCTTACAAAGCTCTGGCCAGGCAGGCTGATGGGCTGGCATGCCCCAATGTGTGCTGAGCAGGGGGAGGAAGGAGGTGAGCTGGACCACAATGTAGTAGGTGTAAGGCCTCCCCAAGGGGCAGAGAAGACTGGCTCTATTGTTATTTCACAGTACAATCACAACTAGTAATTCACCCTGTAATATTAGTGTGTCAGGAATATTTTCAGACACATAGGCTTAAAGGCTTCATAGGCTTGTATTTAACTACTGTTACACTCAGTTAATAATGAAACAAAACAAGCGGCCAATTTTTATGTTTTCTTTCATTTGACTCAAGTAGCTAGCTGACGGCACAAAGTAATGCGCTCACTTTGCTTAGGTATGTAGTTAAATATGGAGGATTAATAGAATAATGTTCATAGAATAATGTTCATAAATCAGTGTGAAAACTGGTACTTTGCACATTTTAAAAAGCTCATTCTTGTGATTTAATATAGGAATAAGGAAAACCTATTTATTTGGTATTTTCAACTTTTTACTAAAAAATTCTATGATGTAGAGATAAAGTTGTAAATTTCAAGAGGGGTAGAGTTAACATATGTTATTTTAAAAGTACCTAAGAACTGATGAGGATGTACCACTATATTTAGCAGATGATACTCCTGAAATATTTACAAAATCAGTCATTCTTTTCCCCACCTAGAACAATTTTTTTTATAAAAAATTCATAAAGAAGCAGCGTCTATAAATCAATTTCAAGGAAATTTGGTGGACCTCATAACAGAAAATGCATTATGCTAATTAGGCAATACAGTCATTTAAGACCACTGATCAGAATAATGCAATAGAATCTTAAATAGTGCAGGAAACTTCCTACTTTTAAAGCTCGGTAACTACTGCTCCAGAAAGGCAAGAAGAATTCGCAGTAGTTCCTATGAGAAAGAAAAAGAAAATGATATTTCTAGATGAAGTTAAACATAGGCAAATGAGGAATCGATGTTCATAACATTTTCCTAAAATGTACACGTGTCATAAATAAATTCTGCATGTTATGATTTGTATATTATTAATTCATTTATGTAGAATTCAATTATTAAAAAGAAAAGAAATGAGGTAAAATCCTTAAAATTCCTCTGGGGAAAAATACTATGGAGAATTTTCAAAGCAAACAATAAAGACAAAAATGGTCAAAATTATTTGAACAATATGGCATAGAATTTAAAATTGACAGGCTGAAAATTTAGTTTGTCATATTATTAATAATGTTGTGAATCACTGAACCACTGTATAAGAATTTAAGCATATACGAGGCACAGTTAACTTTTAAATTTTTTATATTTGTCTCCTGTGGTTTTCTCTGCTTTCTTTGATTTCAAATTGTTTATTACACATAAGTATTGTGTTCATCATTTTCCAGTGGAATATTTATACACTTTTTCCTGAAAATAAGGTTTCCATGTAATATTGACATGGTGATAAATTTTGTATCCATAAAAATAATTTTAACTCCAATTCTTTCTTTAAAAATATTTTTGTTCTTTAAAAACCTTTTGGTTTCAATCCCTGTATTTTAACCTATGCCTTATGTTCAATAAACCACAAATTAGACATTTAATTCTGTTGTAACTAATTAGTTTGGAAAATAACTAAATAAACCATGTGAGCATTTGTATTTGAACAGCTGTATCTTAGAAATACTGTACAAACCAGTTTGTCAAAAACAGTATAAATTTTGTTCTAAGTGATAATCCATAATGCCCATCTTCACACACATATCCACTAACAATGCAATATAACAAAACATTGTTGAGCACAAAATAAGGCCAATGAATAAAATTACTTCAGTAGTGAAGCACCAGTAACTGAGAAGCACTCATTCGGGAATTTCCATTTTAAACTTGTGTTATTTTCAAGCTCAAACTTGGAGAACTGTAACCAGCAGAAGGGTTATGGAAAAACTACTGCCTTTTAAGATTTTTTTCATCAATACCAATTTTCTATTTCCTGTTCTCTCTTTCTTTCTTGCTTGCTTTCTTGCTTTCTTTCAGAAGGAAGGGGTTACTTATTCATCAGTCAGGCATTTTTAATGTCTGTCATTAGTTCTCAGATGATGGAACTACAGGAGTTTCTCCTCCTACAAGTTACTTTACTCCCTTTGGGGGGCACATGCCCTAAGAGTATATGTCTTCAGTGCTCGGCAAAAGTACCTCCAATCTACTTGGGGGTACCTTGTGTGTTTCCAAAGCATGTGTGAGGTCTGGTGCCTGTTCAGCTCTCACCAGCCTGATGGGACTGTGATATTACTGTGCAGCGTAATATCCGGCAGTGGACTCCAGGTGAGTCCCTTATTCATTCCTGGAGCTCCTTCTCTGGACACGTCTCATCTCTTGCCTCGTCTGTTTTACAAATTCCAACTACTGTGCCCTCCCCAAGCTGTGACTTTTGTCATCTCATTTCAGCAAGACAGATGTGCTCTGCTCAAATGCTCCCTCCCTGGGTCATGGCCCAGAATATGACTCCAGGCAGAAATCTGGGGAAAATAATCATATTGTCTATCATGTTCATTTCTTTTCTCTCGGATAGCAGTCTTAGCTTGCCTCTCTCTTATGCATGAAAATAGCTCTTTTTCCATATTTTGAATTGTTCTCTAGTTGTTTGTGGTTACAGAATATGTCAAGGACCACTTATTTTCATGACCAGAAATGGAATTCTGAATTACCTTTGAAGTACTTACATTTAATAGAAATCAAATAGAAGCAAAACTACAATTTTCTGTATACAAATGCTAAACAGTGGTAACTACAAAAAGATCTGTTAGTATTTATGAACCATCATGAAAATAAAATATGCAGTTACATGCCTAAGTTTACTTGTGTGACAAAAACTTACAAGCAAAGCAAATGGTCCGCTGACAGGGAGAAATAATAGGATGACTTTACCTTTACTTTCAGTAACATGCCATGGTATCCTGGGTGTTTACTCTCCCTTATTCTCTGAATACTTTAAAGAATATAGTCATCTCCTAGTTCAGAAATATGAGTATACTATGGGATGGGTATAGAGAAACAACCAATAAATTGAGGAAGGTTTTGAAAACCTGTAACAACAAAATTTGTGGAAAATAAATGAGTCAAACAGTAAGGCCATGAAACAATATTCAAATCTTTGTTACTTACCTATCTCCCATGTGGTGCAGTCATAGAAATTAAATGTGTATCTCCTAGATGTCTAACCCACTAATCAGCACCAATGGCTTATAGAAAAGAAACGTGATAATAACTATAGTGTGTCAGCTTCTCACTTAAAAATAGTAAACTATTTTGATGTATTACATACTGTGATGTGAATTTAAAATAGAAAAGAACCAGCATAAATTCGTACTTCATAGAAAAATTACCTCCTTAGTTAATTTGTTTTCTTTGCCTACCACTGGGATACAAGGGCATGAATTCTGGAAGTGTGAAACTACCGATGGAAAATTTCGATTTTCTTTTTCACTTACGTTTTGATTTCGTACCTGTGCAATGATTAGAAGCCCTAGCTTACTTCTTAGACATTCTTTCATTCTAACCTCTTGGTAAAATTTCCATTGATGCAATAAACATTTCAAATGAATCACATTTAAAAATGGGAAGCATTTATATTAATTCATAGTTTTACGGTTTCACTCCATAACCCACGGACTTGTGCCTGGCGCCTGTGGTAAGATGGTACGGTAGAAGTGTCTAGCAGAGGAAGCTGCATACCTCATGGTGCTCAGAAAGCTGAGAGAGAGACCCTTGCAGGGTAGGGTCGGAGACCCCGTACCCCTCCATGGCCCTTGACAGTGCGCTAACTCCCTTCCACTAAGCCCCACCTCCTGGAGTTCCACTGGCTCCCCATACAGATTGGCTATTGGCTAAACTTTTAATGCGTGGCACGTGGGCAGACAGCCATCCAAATGACAGGGCTCTTTTAACTGAAGATTCTGATTTATTTCAACTGTTGTGCTTTTGATTTGTATTTTATTACATTTTTTAATCCCCAGGTGATTTTAAAAATCATATACCTTGAGAACCTCTCAAAACTGTGTTCCAGAAACCAGTAATATTGACACCAATTGAAAGCTTATCTGAAACACAGAATCTCAGGTTTGGTTCATTTCTATAGAAGTAGAATCTACATTTTAGCATTTTCAGTAGATGGTTCAAATGTACAGGTAAGCATTAAAATATTGTTTAATTAATCAAGAAATATTTCTTTTCTTTAAGGAATCCTTAATATAAGTAATAGAGTGTTTCAACCTAGCAAGTTGGACTGGAGTTCAATTTGCATCATAATCACACAATCATTTGTTATAAATATAGATTTCCAGGCCACCACTTAACTACAGTTAATCAGCTTCTCTGAGGATAAAACTTGGACATTGGTTTGCTTATTAGACATTTAAAGAAATTCTAACAATTAGAGAATCTTCAGAAATAAAGTAAAATAAGGCTAAATTTTTAAACATTTGCCTCTATCAAAAACCCTAACAAAAAGCAAAACACCAAATAAAACCTAGTATTCATGAAATTAACAAGAAATGGTAAACATGTTGTTTTTTTGTGCAGAATTCAAGGGTCTTAATGATAAATACCAATTTGATACGAATTTCATAGTCGTTTGTCAAAATGTGTTTTGTACTGTGGATATTCTGCTGTGACTACTAAGATGAAAAATATACATACATGAGTATTTAAAATTTCCATCAAGTGGGAATTTTAGGCCAGGTCTGTGCAGTGTGGAGGCAGTACAACAGAAGACGTGGAGGGAAACCACAGTCTGACAGAAAGCTCTGGAAGAAGATTGACAGATGTATCATGTGAAGATGGCGCAGTGCTGAGTAGGCCATTTTGTAACTGGAAAAGAGAACATCTCAAAACTAGTTAAGTTAGTCACACGACTTAACTAGGACAAAACCTTATGAGTATTTATGAATTCTCTTAACAACGTAGACTGTTAAAAATTTATTATATGATAAATCTTCAGTGTCTGACTCACAGAGCTTGCAAAAATTTCTGGCTAAGTAAATACAGGCAGCTGTAAATACATTTAAGTTATGCAGAGTTTTCTCCATTCAAATACTTTGCATAACAGTTTTGAACATTTGTTAAGCTATAAACTTATAAATCACTGAAACCACGAAAATGTTCTTCTGTTATTTCTTCATCTTTAGTATATCCAGACATACAACATGCAATTTAGAATCAAGGAAACTCAGGATTGATTTCCTGCAAAACCATTTAATATGTGACACCTGTAAGATTGTGAATAAATTCTGTGACACATCTTATCTCTAAAATGGAAATAATTGCACCACTCTTGTTTAAACAGTCTTATATCTGACATCCTCTTAAATTTGTGGCTGATGATCTAAGGATTCTAGTTAAAACTTTATCTAGAATCTCAAATAAAGACCTCAAAATTTAGTGGAGTTAGTTATATAAATAAATATTATTTATAGCTTTGAAGCCTTTCAATGTTTTCATTCATCAGTTGGAATAGTTTTATTATGTTTTGTTTAACTATATCATATGTGATGATATGAACAGCTGTTTTGAAGAGAACAAAACATTATGACAGCTATTGCTGATTTAATACTGTCCTTCTTAGAAGTCCTACCAAGCTTCTATTCTTCTATTTCCATTGGTTCTATCTATCACATTGTGTCTTATTGGGATTTGAATATGTGTGAAAGTATATGCAAAATTTTTTATTGAAAATGAGATATTATAGTACCCATTGATCATTCTCTGTTATTCGGTTCAGAATGCCCTGTAATTCTTTCACTCTTTGAATAGTTTTATACTTTTTTTATGTTTGATATTATTGTATGTGAAACTATGCTCAACTATAGCAGAGAAAGAAATATTGTGATAGCTGTTGTGAATGTCTGGTTGTCTTAATGTTAAGCATTGTGTTGCCTATGTTGTCCGGTTCCGATCTGCTCTGTACTGACCTCTTTTGTCTTATTCTCTTTAAAATAAAATGGAAAAAAAATTTTTAAATAATAATAAATATTATTGTAATGGTTTCTAAATCAATAAAAAGTGAGACACTTTGGTCTGGGCTAGTAGCATTAAAGTTAGTATACCAACATGCTAATCTCATGATACATGACCTTATGTGAGAGACATAACCTTTTGAGTACATTATGGTAATGTACAAAAAGAGTCAAGCTGTTACTTGGTTTTTTAGGGTGCTAATCCTTTATACAAATTTTTCATCCTAGGATATATTGTTATTAACTGATTTATTCAATCAGCAAGTGCTTTTTGAATTCGTGCTATTCCTCAGATACTATATTGCATGTCAAAGATTCAGTGTTTAGAAAGACATTCAGGTGATAAAGACAAGTGTGAAATAAATAAACAGTCTAATATATTGTCTTGGTTACTTCTCTCTCATTGCTGGGACAAAATGCTTGATGCCTAAAATGAGGGAAGAAAAGATATATTTAGCTTACAGCTTTTCGGAAGTTTCAGTCCATACTCAGCTGTCTCCAAGGCAGAATGGTGTGGCTGAGGTTTAACAGTTCATAGCAGTCGTAAGTGACAAGAACAAAAAGGACAAAAGTGGCTGAGCACACCTCCTTCCCTCCCTTATATTGTATGCAGGCTTCCACCTCAGGGTAGGTGCAGCACTCACACTGCCAATCCCAGAAGGCAAACCAATCACAAGCACTAGACTCAGTTGCCTCCATGATGGCATGAGGCTTTGGGGGGACACCCAGATACAAATCATAACACATATAATGATGTTTTAGAGTAATAACATAACTATGATATATCATACACCATAGCTGATCACAAGTGCAGATTGTGAAGAAAATAAAGAGGTGACTACCTGGTAAATAAGTGGTAGCAACACTTTAGGTAAGGCTGCTCAGAGAGGTATTTCTAAGCTATTACCATTTTAATTCCCTTAATTTGAAGAGTAAAGTATGTCATCCTTGAAAATGGGTGGTGAGAAAGCATTCTTACTTAGGAGTAAAAATCACAAAACTCTTCAGACAAATAAGGCTTGGTATTTTTGACAAATGGAAAGAACCCCAGTGAAGTTGGGATATAACTGAACAGGAAGAGTATAGTGTGATTTGGTGTTGGAATACTAGAGAACAAATATCCAGTACTTTGTAGATTATGGGAAGTTGTTTGAATTCTTATCTGAAAGTGATGAGTAGTCATTGCAGTGACAAGTATTAAGAATAGCAGTATTTATAAACAAAAATAGGAGCCATCCAGGGGTCCATAAAAAGGTGACTGGTTCAATTAATGATGATGTATCTACAGAATGGGTACTGTGTAGCTGTAAAAGGAATGAGATTTGTCTCTGTAACTGCATGCACTGTGAAGCAAATTAATAGGGTGGAGAACTCTGTATACAGCCTGACAGCATTCACCTTCAAGAGGGACAAAGTCACAGATTCACACTCTGGCAGACAAATATGCCTACACTGAAAAAAGAGGAAAAACCAAATGATGGGCTACTTGGAAAGGGAGGAAGAGTCTAACGTGAAATGGACGGGGGTAGAAATGAGATTTCTCTGCTCCTGGTCTTGCAGTTTTGATTTTAGAGTCATGTAAATGTTTTACTACCATGCAACAAATGTAAGGAAATGCTTAAGACTGAAACTAAAATAACGCAAATCAACTAAGTGTTAGTCTTCCTTTGTTGTGAAAAACACTTGGGATGAAGCAACTTGAAGGAAGGAAAGGTTTATTTTCACTCACAATTTCAGTTAGCAGTCTGTGGTCACTTGGTGTCAACCTTAGGGCCAGCACCCTCACCTTACAGAATGGCAGACTGCATCACAGAGGAGGATGATCAGCTCATGGTAGACAGAAAACAAAAAGAGAGGGGAAGATTCCTTCTCCAATTATCCCTTAAGACGTGTCTGTGATTACTTTACTCTCTGGACCTCAGCTCCCAAAGTTTCCATTACTCCTTGCCAGTGCCACAGTCTAGCGAGCAAACCCTTAACACATGAGACTTTGGTAGGTATTACAGATCCAAACTGTAGCAAACTCTTTACCACAGGACTAAATTACACAAACAGACATCAGTTGCATCTAGTGATTTTAAAAAAGTAATTTATGCATCTCCACTGTGTATAGTTTAAATATGAAAACATTGCATAGAGCTCAAACTGTTTTTAGTATCCGTTGTTGTTCCAAAGCTGTGTGTACGTATCTGTGTGTGCCTATAATCGACAATCATTTGTACACAAATACATAGACATTTGCTCATATGGCAAGAGCAAAAAGTACATGTAACAGTATTCTTAGCATTTAAGATTTTTACCAGATATGAAAATGCATATAAGAAATAAAATAAAGGCTGTAATTCAAGGTTTTATTATAAATTCATGGTATACTGTATTTTCATTTCTTTTCCAAGCTTTATCTAATGAGCAAATCTAGAATAGAGACTAACGTGGTAGCCATGAGCATTTCTAGAATTCAAGGTAAGATCTTTGAATACTATAATATTACTCCTATGGGAACCAGAGTTGTTAAGAAAGTGATTGCTTCCAAACTATGGACAAAATTACAAGAAAAGGATGTAGCTCAACAGTGCAGCTCCTGCCTAGCAAGTATGAGGTCTTGAGTTTGATTTCCAATACAAAAAAAAAAAACCAACCCACAGTATAGGAACACCATAGATCTCAACAGAAAAAGTGAAAACAAACCTAAGAACAAATCTGAATTAGGTCAACTTGCTAAAAATATATAACCTGCACAAAGGATATAATATCTGCAATAGATACATGTTTAAAATAATTTAGGAAAATCTATGATTTTACAGTCATACCAAAATGTAAAAAATAACAAATATATTGAAGGAAACTAAGAAACCAGTTCATTCTTCTAAAATGTGTCCATTTTTCTAGTAATCATGCATTTCCAGTGCAGGTGCACCTCAATATCCATAGCTAGAAAAGAAAATTTACTTTCTATTGAGATAGTCCATCAAATACATGAAAACAGAATGAGGAGCTAGAATACAACCAATTTACAACCTTCCACATATAATGGACGTAGAGTGAAAACTGCAGCAAGAGCTAAAACTATTAATTAAATTTAATTGCATTTTGGTCAAAGAGTATTATTATAAATACATCAGGTTAACAACATGTTCACCTATGGATTTGCTTAAAAATTCCATAAAATCTGATGATTAATTATGTGAGTTCTCATGTGGCAACTAGGAAATGTAAACATTGCCAGTGAATTATTCCTGCTACAATATGAACATGAGTCTCATCTACTCCCTAATGTAACGATCAAGTTTCAGAAACCCTAAGACAAAAACATGTTAAAATACATTATGCTACAGGACAGGAAATTAGAAAAATTCAGAACAAGTAATACTGTCATATCAAATGCTAGGTATCTTCAACAGATAAATGGGAAGGAAAAAGAAAAGAGAAGAAAGATGAAATACACAAATTAAAGAGACTTGAAAAATCAATACATGTGTCAAATACAGTTATGAAATAATTTTAAGACAGGCATGGGGATTTGAGCACTGAATACACACTAGCTATGCTAGGAGAGTTCCAAGGAAGTCATACATGCCAGGTGCTTCAGGCTTATAATAGCAGCACCTGGAAGGCTGAGGCAGGAGAACTGACTTGGGTTCAAGGCCAGCCTAGGCCACATAGTGAGATCAAGGCCAGCCTGAACTACAAAGTGAGACCTTATCTCAGCCACAACAACAGCACCACCAACAACAATAACAACAGTCTTTTATCTTTCAACAATTTCTACTGACACTGTCTCACACAAAGTCGTATGATGTCTGAGTCACATGGGTGAGCATGGGTCTGGGAGGAGTGCACATGAAAATGTACTTATCCATTCTGCAGATGAGAGCGGAGGGATTCAGTGTCCTCATTGCTTTACTTTTAAATATGTTTGGAATTTTCCATAATGACATTTTGAAAGGGAAAATCATAGCGGGCTTGTGACGATTTTGCGTATGTTTAGAAAAATTGTAGAAGGCCTAGGTGAAAACAAGATGACTCATAGTTGGTTACTTCTGTGAGGAAAGGGTTGAGGGTTCTTTTGACGACTGACTGAGTGGCAGTGAAGACTGAAAACTGAAAAGATTTGATATATTTAGTTGAGGTAGCGTCTCCGGAATTTTTACTGGATTGGACTGTGTTAAGGTCAACACGAACATCTCCTAGTAGTGACTGCTGCTCTCAGAAAGCCTAGTGATAACAAGTTCTGGCCAGTGTGCAAAGGGAACATGTGTGTAATTAGTGAGCGTGTAAACTAACAGGGACAGTGTGCAGAACAGCGTGGAAACACTGCAAAAAACTGAAAATAGAGCTACCATATGATCCAGCAATCCCACTACTGACTATATGCTGATAGGAGATGATCGTATATGCTGATAGGAGATGAGTTCAATATTTTGAAGTGATGTCTGCACTGCCATATCGATTGCAACACTATCCACGATCACTCCCTCCCCAAACTGGATCCAGCTTAAATGTGCATCTACTGATGGATGGATAAAGACATATCAAATATATAAAACCTCTCTGCCGAAAAAAGATAAAGTTCTGTTGATATGAATCAATCTGGGGATCATCATGTTGGGTGAAATAAACACAGGCACCAAAGCAACCACTGTATGATCTCACTCATACGTGGAACCTAAAACTACTTCCCTCATGGAAATTAATAGAATAGTGCTATCACAGACTGGGGATACTGAGGAATCAGTAGTTTGGTCAGTGAGTACTGAATTCCATTTAGATAGGAATAGGTAGTTCGGGTGTACTGAGGTAACAATATGGTATTATATGTGTAAAAAACAGAAATGATTTTGAATATTTTCACTGTTAAGCAGTGATAAATGTTTGAGGAGATAGACATATTTAATATGCCTTAAACATTGTAGGATGTACACCTATACTGAAACCTCACATACCTAGGACTTCACCAATATGTACAACTTTTATATGTAATCAGCTTACAAATAAATTTAATTATAAAGAAAGAGAATAGTTCCTAAGATCTCTGTGGGAGAGATGGGTAGACCAAGATGTCTTCTGCTAAGACTGAGAAGACCAGGAAGAGAGGAAGTTACATGGAAAGGTGAGGTAAGAAATAATCAAGGTTTCTGTTCTGGGCATTTTTAAGTTTAAGAACTCTGTTACATATCCAGAGGAAGGGAGACTCACAGGAGAGATCAGTCCTTCAGACAGGAGGTAAGGAACCATCAGCATGTACGTGGGGCATACGATGGGACCAGGGAGGAACACCCAGGGACAGGAAGGAAAGGACAGAAAGCTAGGAAGCAGCCCTAGGCAAGAGCAGCGTTATACTCTACATAGAGCCAAAAGAACAAAAGAGCTGCGATTCGGAACTTTAGACAGTGAGGCAACCCAGCTTTATTGTTTGCTATATTTTGCAATTTATTTATAGAAAGTACTCTACCAACTCTGTCTACTAATGAGCAAATGAACTCTGCCCTTTTCAAACCAATCTGGCAAAGCAGTACACCACCCAGAACGTCAATTTAACGCAGCAAATATAAAAGTTTTCATTTCAAATAAAAATCAAACCGAAATCGAAACAAAGGCACTTCTGAACGTGACCAGTAAACACACGTGATTTGATCACTTAATACAAAGGCTACACATGGCAGAAGGAGTTCTCGCTGGAGTGCATTTTTATTTAGACACGACTTGCCTAATGTCCATGCCAGGGTATCAGGAGACACTAGCACTGAATTTCCCTTATATTTTCCTGAATTCAGTGAGAACTGATTAACCCATTTAGAAAGAACTAAACCTAACTTTCTATGTAGCTAATTATGTTCTAATGCATACATTCAGTAATGCCATGAGGCTGTCCATCTGCAAACTGCCAGAAATAAGCTGCCCAAATTCAGAGAACAACTTATTTTAAGGCTTAAAAATGACACTGATTTAAAGCTTGCTTTTGCTGATTTGATAAACTGTAAATTGAAACAATTGCATTAGTGTAGCCCATCTTAAGGCCAATGGATTTTCTGAAACAACAAAGAAAAGGAACACGGGGTGGCCTTTAAATTTACACGTTAACAGAATAAAGGTGATTTTAAAAATAATTTTTCGACCACATGACAAGTGCCACACTAGAATCAAGTGAGTAGAACAGAAATGTTAACCGTTAACCTCCCTGGGGTAAATGACAGTTTCCAGAACTGTTTCGGGGTAAGAGTTTTCAAGGATCAGGAATAAAAAGCCACTTTTCGGTCTGATTGGTTTGCTGTAACCATGTCTTTACCAGGAGTTGGTAAAAATAGCAAAGGAATAGGGGCCTAGTTCAGAAGTTTGCAGGACAAATCCATATCATATCATGGTTAATCCATATCAACGATGCAACTTAAAGGCAAGGCTCCACGGAAGAGAGGGAAGAATCTCTGAAGAGGTCAGGAAACACAGA
>PVJX010017449.1:0-38483 GCA_004027295.1 Dolichotis patagonum
GCCCCGGCCCTGCACCGCCTCTGGTCACGGGTGCCGCATACTTCTCCAGGCCACAGCAGTGTCTCAGATAAAACCATCAACCTCCAAGATACCTTCTCGGGCAGCTACAGTACTGGACATTTGGGTACATTAGCATCTATCCTCACAGCACCCTAAGGACAGGCCATGGATGCCAATTGTCAGTTGGGTAAACTGAGGCTTAAAGTCCAGAAGTTACTTATTCAAGGTCATATAACCCACTCCTGGCAGCTAAGGTCAGGTTCCTCCCTCCCTATTCTAAGCCGAGAGCCACACTCTGTCCCCACGTCCTCCTCTCACCTCCGGACAGGGTCCGCCCCTTAGAGATGGGAGGGGAGAGCCCGGCACAGTCAGCCCTTCCGGTAAGAAGAGGTACATAATTCCCGGGCCTCCCTGCCCCCCAGGTCCAGGCTCAGCCTTCTACCTGGGCAGGTGTGCTGTGGACTTCTGGCTAGGTGTGCCCATCCCTGTTGGCTGAGTGGCCAGCAGTGGCCACTGGGATTCCATGAAAAGCCACCCCTTCCTCCCCTTTTAGCTAGAGCGGCTGGTCAGGGCGGGAGGAAGGAGGGCCTCACACACAAGGGAAAGGGCCAGAGAAGGGTCTTGCAGTCCAGAAACCAGAATGTTCCTTTTTCCCCACCCTGCACCATGCCTTTAATTTCTTCCTCCCCAGCCTTTGTACTTTTTTGCAGTGCAGCTGTTTTTATTTGCCGCCACTGCTGTTGTTTTAAAAGGTCTATTTTCACATGGAATGTTATCCAATTAGCAGGGCAATGTGTTGGCTTAAATAAACACTTGGGGGGAGCGGGAGCGAGATGGGATGGCGGCTGCGTTGGCAGGCAGCTCTTCTCACCGAGGTAAACACCCGCGCCTTTAATTGCAGGGTTGCTCCCCCTCTCCTCTCTGTCTCTGTCCTCATTTCTCACTTGTCCACAGGGCTGGGGCTGGGCACAGGGAGTGACGGGGCGTGTGTCCCCAGCCCTGCTTGGGCAGAGCTGAGTGTCATCGGGGCTCGCTTTGGCCTCTCAAGGGTGCTGTCCACACTGCATGCTCTCCACCCGTAGGACCCGTAAGACCTGCCGGGCAGCGTTGGTGACGGGACCTGACAGCCTCCTCCAGCTTCACGCAAGGCGGAGGATCGCTGTCCGGTCATAGAGATGTGTGTCCACACACATCCAGTGCAAGGAAGGGCGAGTCCAGTGTCCCCTGGGACACTGTGGGAACACAGCAGGGTCTAGAGGGGACATTGTCCCAAGGAAAGGAGCTGGGCAGCATCACACACCCCGGGCCCACGCAGGCAGTGCCATGCCGGGGTCACTGCAGCCTGTGATGTCAGAGCTGCCTCTTCCCTGCTGAAGAGGGGGAAACCTGGGGTCCCTGGGGAGCCCTCTGCCCGACCGTGAAGGTTAAAGGGACCACTGGAAGCACTGGGGTGGCCTGTGGGCTTGAAGGATGGAGCAGCTGGGAGGTGCTCTGGGGCCCCCATGGGTCCCGGGCTGTCCCCCCGGGAGCTTGGCATAGCTGTTCTTGCTTCCCCCAGAATGTTAACAGCAGCAAAGCCAGGAATTGGGGTTTCATCCCCCACTTGTCTGTCCAGGTGCGTGCGTGTTCTGTGTTAAATTCACACCCATGTATAATGCTGGGGTTTGTCAACTTTGTGTCATCACAACCCTGGGTAAAAGAAAGTGTGTTTGATGATGGAGCTTGTGTTTCAAGGCAAGGACTCGGGCTCAGCCAACACATTTTGCAGGCTGAGAACCCAGGAACGGGTTGAGTCACCCTCCTCCGGCAAGCACAAGCCACACAGCTTCGTCACCGAGGTGCGGGCAGCGCCAGGGTGCAGCTCCCTGCAGACCTGCCCGGCCAGTTGGAGCCTCGCACGAGGACCCGGGTGGGCATGTGCTGCCTTCTCGGAGGTATCAGGCAGTCGGCGGGACTCATGGAGGGAAGTGAAGGCCCCGCTGGAAACGCTTCTCCCTTCTAACCCCGCAGAACAGGAGCGCAGGCCCAGGAGGGCGCAGGGGGCCCACTCTGCAGTGGAGAAAGCAGAAGCTTGGAGGTTCCTCATCGGCTCACACAGCCAGGGAGCAGCAGGGCCAGCCTTTGTGCCCCCGTGGAGCTCAGAGTGCCCCAGGCCAGCAGCCTGTCACCTTGTGGACCCTGGCCCCAGTCCCCCTTCCTCAGTTAGCTGTTCTGGTTGTCCTCTCTCGTCCCCTAAGGCAGCCCTTAGCTCACAGCAGGGAACAGTGGGTCTCAAGGGACACTGAGGTGAATTAGATGGCACTGAGGGAAGAGAGGGACCTGTTTTAGAGAACAGAGACCCCACTGCCTGGGGTTTGTTTAGGAAACTTGCTCTCAGTTCCATGGTGTGGTTTCTCAAAGGGACCTCGGACTAACCCAGGGCCTGGGGCGCAGTCACTGTTCCCCAAGAGTTCCATATCATGCACTGATGCCTGTCTAACAGGCGGCTCCCTGCCCCCAGGGCCCCCGCCTGAGAGGACAGGGACACACAGCAGTCGCTGCCCATCTGTCCTCTGGGAGGCCGGGTGAGAACATCCCAGGAAGGCCGGGCTTCTCCTCAGAAGTCGCCAGCCTCTATTTCTGGACCATCTGGAAAAGGAGAGCCATCCAGGCCCCAGCAGCACCGGCAGGACCCAGGTCCCCTGTCCCCGTGTTCAGTGGCCCCGCCCCTGGGCACATGGGCCTCCTTGGCCAGCTCAGAACCCACTGACCCACGTGCCCAGGCTGCATGTAGTTCAGGGTGCGTTGGCCTCCCCGTGCTGCCAGAGATGCAGCCCCTGCACACCGAGCAGCTCCCCAAGGAGCGACAGGGAACCAGAGAGTGCCCATCCTCGCTCTGCCCCGCAGCCGTGGTCCCTGGCAGTTTGTCACAGTCCCTGGAGCCAGGGGCACGGCCTCGAGCACAGAGGCCTTTGTTGCTGGGGGAAAGCTGCTGTCTCCAGGGAGCTGCAGAAAGGTTAGCCTGGCTCTGCGCTGGCAGCCGTCCAGGGCCCACCTGGCCTTGAAAGATGGCCACCAGGCCCGGCCACAGTCCAGCCTGCACTGTCATACCCACTCCGCCGAGAAGACCCCCTTCCAGAAATCCGGACAGGCAGCACAAGGGCAGGGCTCCACAGACCTGTGTCCGTGGCTCACGTCAGACAAAACCAGCAAGCCAGCGCATCTGTGCAGCCGGGCCGGAGACCGGGCAGTGGGACAGCCCTGGGGCCTGGTGCGGGCTACTCTGCACTCTCCGGGCACCCCCAATTCACAGGCAGGGTTGGCTTCAGATGCGCTACCTGAGGCGGGGAGCCCACGTGCTCCCCCACGAGGGCAGAGGGGCTCAGGCGGCACTGGAGTGAGGATTCCTGGTTGTTCAAAGGAAGGGAGATTTACTGAGGAAGGGGCTCGCCAGAGACCAGCAACGGGGAAATATGTCTGTGAGGCTGAGGGGATGTGGGGAGGGAAGGAGTCCCCTTCTGCTCCCTGCATCTGCTCTGCTGCCTCCTGTTCTTTTCCCCTGGGTAGAAAGTGCAGGGAGCCCTGCTCAGGCATGGGCATCGGTCCCAGGCATAGGAAATGGGGGTGTCCAGTGCCTGGCGGAAGAGGTCCCTGGGGCTGGCTGGCTGCCCTCCAGAGTTCTCTTTGCCAAGTGCTGGGTCTCCAGAGTCGCTTCGGGGTGGCGAATGGGCTTCCCTAGCAGGCCAGCGGGGGGCTCGATGTGTGGTCTTTGGAAGCTGACAGCATGGGTTCCTGTGCCATTCTGCAGGGCACTACGTCATGCATGTGGGGTGCAGGGCCAGTCCAAGACTGCAGCGGACCTGCTGAGACCCGAAGGCCAGGTGGCCCTGGGCTGCGCCCTCTAACCTAGTCACTCCCATCCATGAGTGCACTGTGGCCTGGGAGCTGTGGCAGGAAGGCTAAGCCAGGCCACCCTGGCCAGCCACTCACCACGAAGACTGACACACACAGGATGTGGAACAGGCCAGGAGTGTGCCGGGCTGCGGAGGACCCTTCCCAGGCTGGCTGGAGGCGGACCCTCCCTCCGAAGGCCAAGAAGGAAAAGGGAAGCTGACCTGCGTACCCAGCATGGCAGGCGCCTCCGTCTTCCCCTCCTATTCCCCTGGCATAGGAGAGCGATACTCGCTCTCAGGATAAGCGGAGGTCCTGTGCTTGGATTCCACGAACCGTCATCCAAACTCCATGCCGAGAAGGAAACCCGACAGCAGGAGCAGGGGTTGGAGAGGAGCCGGGATCAGGAACTCGGGGCTCCCCTAAGGGGCAGGGCCTGAGGCTGTGTGGGCAGAGGCTGGGCCCTGCCCTGAGCTGAGCACTGGGGACCACGGGATGTGGCGTCATCAGGGTCAGAGGCAGAAAGGAAGCTGCAGGCCAAGGGTCCCCTGCAATGGCCGGAAGCCCGTCACCCTGGATTATCCAAAGCCAATGTTAGCTTCGAGTCACTGTCCTCGAATGGCCTGTGACAGTTTAAGGCCACCGCATCCCAGCCACCGCAGCAGTGGGCACACAAGAACACAACCTGATGTCCCATTAACCTGCGGGGACTGGAACAAGTAGGAGCAATTCTGCTATTTTTGGAGAACCCCGTGCTGTGTTCTAACTGCAAACGCAAACGAGGTTTTAGGCCCCGACTGCCGTCGTTCCTGCTCTTTGGCTGCTAATGAAAAGTCAGGCGTACGTAATAATAACAATGATGATGATGACGACGACAGGAAACGTTTGCCGTGTGCTCAGCCTGAGACGGAACGGTGCACCGAGTCCTCCCTGTGTTTGGCTGCTGCCTCCCTTGTATACGTGAAGAAGCTGAGGCTCTGAGACATTAGGCCACTTGCCGAAGGTCGAGAGGCAGCTTGTAAGCACTGGAACTGGGATTCGAACCCAGGTAGCCAGCTGCAGAGCCTGCACTCCAGGCCGAGGTGCCCTCCCACCTCTGAGCGTGGAAAGCTTTTCTATGCTCATAGAGCACGGGTGAGCTACGGAGGAGAGGGATGGCATTTGCCACCCGAGGGACATCGGAGGGAGCCAGCTCTTCCCTTCTTCCAAGCTGATCATCCGCCAGATGCAGCCTCTTGGCTGCCCCAGCTTGCTATGTCCCGGGGACACAGCTCCTTGGGGACCCTGGTGCCGGGCTGGAGGGCACCCGCCCTGCTCCCACCAGACTCTCCGCAGCACGTGTCCCCCAGTCAGGCCATTTCGCTGCCTCGCCAGCTGAGAGCCCGTGTGCTCCCAGCTCGGAATGGGCCATTTCAGCACGGAGTCCAGATGCGGCTTTATATCTGCCTGCAGAAAGACGCAGAGCCTCTGCTGGCAGCGAGAGAGGCTTTTAAAAGAAAGTTTAAAACAGGGAAAGAAAAAGTTCCCTGCACCTGGGCTCGCGGCAGCACGAGGAGAACACAGCAACCCTCTGCCCTGGCCACACGTGGCTCTGAAGCTGCTTTCCCGCTCCTCCTCCTCCATTCCTCCCGCTCCTCCTCCTCCTCCTGTCCTCCCACTCCTCCCCCATCCTCCTCCCGCTCCTCCTCCCCTCCGTCCTCCCGCTCCTCCTCCCGTCCTGGTTTTACTGCAGACTGGGTGCCACCCCCTACACGTGCTGCTGCTCTCACCCTCTGCACCGTGGCAGGGACGACTTCCCCAAAGTCACCATGCTACCTGCTGTGACAGTGCCCCGGACCACGTGGCTTTGACCACAGAACTGTCCCGACTGGCGGTTCCCGAGGTTACAAGTTTAAAGGCAAGGGCCGGGGATGTAGCCCAGTGGCGCAGCACCTGCCTGGCAAGCATGAGGTCCTGAGTTCGATTCCCAATACCCAAAAAACAAGTTTAAAGGCGAGGCAGGGTCGGCTCCTCCTGGGGGGGCTCTGTCCCAGGCCAGCTCTCCTGGCCTCGTGTGACAGCTGGCGGACCCCAGCCTTCTCGGTTTGCAGTCTCATCACCTCTGTGTCAGCCTCTGACCCCACTCAGCGGCCCCCCAAGTCCCCGTCCTGTTGGGTGAAGGCCACCCCGCTGTAGCGGGGCTGCATCCCGCCTCATAGCTCCTGCAGTGACTCATTCCCAGTGCCATCACATTCTAAGGTCCTGGGGTGAGGACTCGATGTCTCCTCTTTGGGGGACACAACCCAGCCATGAGAGTCACGTCACCAGCAAAGCAGCGTGGCTGATTTCGTCCAGCCTGGACTTCTGGTTGTGTGGCACCCGCTCCTGACCCCAAAGATGTTAGAGGGGCAAACCAGCCCCCAACCTGTCCTGGTCCTGTGGCTGCTGTCACTGCCAAGGGACAGAGCGGAGGCTGCCAGGGGTCCCGTGACTCTCAGCCTCTCTCAGCTGAGCACCTGCCCCGGGGACTTTGCTAACAGACAGAGGGTACAAATGTGTCACAACTGAGATGACAGTGGCCAAGAGGGAGACCTGGCACCCAGTGAGCGCGTGCTGTGTGTCTGCCATGTCCTTGTGCTGGGGACCATTCTGGCCACTGTGTGGCCTTTTCTGTATTGTCCCCAGGACCCTTAGATCGGCATGCATTGCGCCCCTGTCCTGGAGGCAGGAAGGCTGACTTCACTTGCCTGTGATTGCGAAGCTGGGAAGTGCAGGGCCCGCTGGCTCCGCAGTGCCAGAACCTGGGCCCTGAGCTCTGTAGTAGAGGTGATTCCGGAAGAGCCCTGACGCCAGGTCGGACAGGCATCCCTGCGCAGTGCCGCTGGGCCGTGTGAGGGAACCGTTTGGTGCTGCCTGGCTCCATTCATGGGAGGGGCCCAGAGCAGGGGAACCCAGACCCAGTGCACCCACTGGGGACGCCTAGGGTCCAGGGAGTGATGGCCGAGGTGCTCCTGTCTTAGGCCAGGGAGGAGATGTCCTGCAGTGGACATGAGGATCCCTGCGGAGTGCTAATACTCCGATAGCCATGGAGCTGCAGGCCCCGGGGGGGGGGGGGGCGTCTGGTGTCAGGTGTGAATTGTGTCCCCGTGTAGTGTAGTCAGGCAGAGGGGAGCAGGCCGAGGGCCAAGCCTGGGACGGGGAGGAGTGAGAGGGACGAGCGGAGCTGGAAGTCATCGGGGTGGACAGGGGCCAGCGAGGAGGCAGCAGGCAGAGCAGGAGACAGGTGCAAGGGCAGTACAGGGGCAGAGGCCACAGGGCTGGGACAGAGGGTGGCACCGAGTGGCAGTGAGGGCCCATTGGCTTCCTGTGTGGCCCAGCACAGCTGGGCTTTCTCCCACGGAGGGGGCTGCTGGCGACCGGTTGGGGCCGCCCCACTAATGGGGTCGCACTTGGCAGATTGGATGGAACGCAGGGAATGAGACGGCTGCCCGGGCCCAGCGCCAATTGGAGCCCAATGGTGGCGGCCGTATCAACTGCTGGGTCGTTCGCAGCTCCGTCCCTGGAAGCATAACACTGATTCAATAGATCCGCCCAACAGCATCCCAGCCCCACGCTGGAGATCCAGTGTCCAGGGGCCAGCGCTCAGGCCTGAGTCGAGGACACCAGGGAGCGCCGGGTGCCCACTGTCTACTGACCACTTCTGTGTTTCTCGTCCCCCTCAGCGAGCCTTCAATGCCCTGTGTCACAGCACTCACTTGTACGGCCGGAGGCTGGTCCTGGAGTGGGCGGACTCCGAGGTGACCCTGCAGGCCCTGCGGCGGAAGACGGCTGAGCACTTCCACGGTAGGAGCAGCACGGGAACCATCCTGGGTGACTTGCCAAAGGCCAGTAGCCGCCCCCACCAAGAGCTGCCCAGAGTCCCCCGTGCTGGTCCCGTAGTGGGTACCTTCCTCTCACTCCATGCAGCAGGTGGCCAGCTCACCTGGAGCCCAGACAGGAGCTGAGAGAAGGAGTTTAGCCCCACGCTCGCTCCTGCCAGGTTTCTGGGCCGAGACTCCAGCTCCTGGCCCACCCCGCACCCCTCCATGGTAGGACAGTCTCCATCCAGATTGCCCAGGGATTCTGGGGCCGACCCCGGGGACCGAACTCTCCGGCTCCAGTCCACTCTGTCCACTGCAGCCTCCCGCGTTACCCGGTCCCGGGGCTGCACTCCTGCTGCCAGGGCGCTGGGCACAGGGGCCTGGCTCCAGCCGACCCCGATGACTGTTTGCTCAGGGACTGGAAGATCCCGAGCATCTGCCAGGTCCTTGTGCTGTGCCACCGCCTCACCGAGCTGGCTGGGGACACGGGAAGGAGCATGCCAGGGCCTCTGCGTCCCCGGGGTCCGGGCTGGCTGGGCCAGCGGAGGGTCCTGCGGAGCAGGGAGCCTGAGAGCCAGGGAGGGGGCGGGTGAGCCCAGGGGGCAGTGAGCAGGTGCCATGGCCCCGTCTGCTCAGCAGGGTGTGCACGGGTGCCCTAGGAAGGGGTGAGCCCCAGAGCAGTGCCACGCTGGGCGCAGGGAAGGCAGGCAGGTGTCCCTTGCTGTCCCCAGCACCTGTCACTCGGCCAGAGCCTCTTAGACTCCCTGCACTGTGTTCCAGCCAGGGGGGAGCGGGGCTCTGGGACGGGGCTCTGGTCACCCGTGTGCCGAGCCCCTCGGTGCCCGCTGCCTTACTCCCCCCACGGGGAGCTGCAGACAGTGCGGGTCTCCCCACAGATGACCAGGTTGTTTTCACCACAGGGAAAGGGCACCAGCCAGGGGGACAGGAGGCCCACAATCCGTTCTGGACAGCAAGGTGTCACCTGGGGCTGTCTGCCACCAAGTCCCCCTCACACTCCTCCCTGTGGAGAGAGCCTCACCCAGGATCTGAGGCCGGCCTCCCGGCAGACCTGAGGGGAGCAGACCTGAGGGGCCCTGGGCCACAGGCCCCACCCTCCCTGCCCGCTCCCACCAGGTTGTCATTTTAGGGGCCGCACATGGTTCATCTGTGTTCCCATGTGCAGCACAGTCTGTGACACCACACGTTCCTGGCCCTCCATGCACGGCTGGGAACAGCTGAGGCAGGACGAACATGAAACCAGAAGAGCGCAGGCCAATCCAGAGCCACAAGCCCAGCACTCAGTCTGTCCCCAAATCCTGGCGCGCAGAGGGAGAAGCCGTCTGTATTGACAGGCATTGACAGCCCCAGACGCCCCGTCGGCAAATGTTTGTGTAAGGGGCTTTCCCTGGAGCGCGCTCAGCGCTTCTGCCCGGGGCGAGACAGCGTGAGAGGACCCGGCCCGAAGCCTGTCTGTCTGCCATCTGCATAGCTGGGGTGCTCTGGGGAGCAGCAGCAACATCCCCTCCACCCGTGACCCCTGCGCTGTCCAGAACAGATCGCGGGCCTCCTGCCCTCCAGCCGGGGCAGGCCGCTTCCCTCGGTGCCCTTTCCCTGTGGTGAAAACTACCCAGCTCATTTGTGTCGAAATTCGCATTGTTCACAGCTCCCCGGGCCCTGGCAGATGCCGAGCGCGGTGGGATCTGTGCCCAGCGACCTCGGCTTTGGCTCTGGCCTGGTCTCTGCCAAGAAGGCACTCAGGTCACAGGCAGAGGCCACCGAGCAGCGAGCACAACAAAGGACCCCTGTGGCACCAGGCCGTGGCAGAAAGGGGCCGTCTCCGCCCTCGCAGGGGCTGGCAGCAAGCTTGCCGGCGTCCCTGCGGCCCGTGAGCCATTCTTGGGGACAGCGAGGGCAGCCAAGCAGGTAGACAGAGGCCAGCGTGGCTGCCCTGCTCCTGGGAGGGCTGATCCGGGAGCCACCACTGAGACAGACGGCCCAGGACCCTGAGGAGCCCAGTGGAGCCGGAGAATACCGGCCAGCCCTGACCCGGCTTTACCCGGCAGGCCACGCGTGGTCTCTAACAGTCTGAATCCTGCGCAATCCCGGGGGGAAATACTATCACCGTCCTGTTTAACCTATGAGGAGAGTGACGCAGAGAGGGCAGGCAGCCTGCTCAGGGGACCCAGCCACTAATAGCAGCGTCAGGACTCACCCCAGGCTTGGGCCGTGCTGCTGGCGTGTGTCTGGCTGCCCACCTCTGCCTCAGACCCGTCCCGTAGCCTTGGCTTTGTCACCTGTGCAGTGGGCGCAGGGTGCCCACCTCCCTAGGAGGTGGCAGGGCTCCAAAGCATGGCTGCCTGTGAAGGAGGTGGCAAGAGTGAAGCTCAGGGTACACGTGGCAGTTGTGGTCTTGTGGTCGCCCCCAAGGCGCTAGTTCTGCCTCCTGCCCTGCAGACAGGGAGGAGCCCCGGGGTTCACCAGCCTGGGCAGGGTGTGCGTGTGCATGCCTGCATGCCTGCTGTGTGCGTGAGTGTGCCCCTGCGTGCGTGTGTGTGCCGAGGCACAGGCGATGCTCAGGACGGGGTATTTGCATCTGGCTTCAGATGCCACCTCTCTCCTGCATCTCAGCAGCAGCACGAGCCTGGCACACTGTGGGAGCTTAATTAGTGCACTGCAGTGAGGAGGAGAGGGTGGGGGGGTTCCTTGCTGCCAGAGGCCCCAGTTGGAGCCCAGCTCCTCCTGCCCTGGCCGGCCAGCTCCCTCGCCCCGTCCCTGGGCGGCAGTGCCACCCTAGCTTCCCGTGCGGGTCTGAGCTCGGGAAGCGCCCCTCAAATTGAGCAGCGGAGGGCGAGTCATTGAATGTCCTTGTGAAAGTCACCAAGCAGGCAGGGACCTTGACACCAGGCAGAGACAGACATTGTCCCCAGATGCGCTCTGGCGTCTCCTGTCCTCGTCCTCGCTCTGGCTCTGGCCTCCTCCTCCCTCCCCGCCTCCCTCTCCCGTGAGAATCAGATTCCTTGTCCCCGCTGGCTCACGGCCCGCAGCAGGTGAAGTGCTGTTCTTCAGCGCCTTGTGTGTGGGAGTGAACAGAGAGCACAAGGAGGGAAGAAAGACGCGACTCCGCCACTGGCTGCGTCCCTTTCTTCCCGAGCGTGTTACAAAGCAGCAGGGTCGCGGGACTGAGAAGCTTTCAGGGCCCTGCAGGCCGCAGTGCCTGCGCGCGCAGCCGGGGAGCATAATGGCTCGGGAGAGATCCGCCCGCACAGCCTCCGTCTTAAGCACTCACAGCCAGGGAGGCCGGGCAAACAGGCTTTTATTTGGCCGGGAGCACGGCTCTGCCTCCTCGTGTTGTCTTACTCCAGCTGGGGAGGACTGACGGGCTGTGGTTAGCATCCCTACCTTTCACCTCCGGAGCCGGGAGCCCAGACATGACCGGAATGGCAAGTGGCTGGAGGTGGTGCCGTCCCCCGCCCGCCCATGCCTAGATCGGGAGCAGCAGAGCAGCTCGCCTCACACACAGACGGAGGCCGTCCTGGTCACTCGCTGGCCACAGGCACAAGCAGCCACCCAATGTGGAGAGCAGGGAAGGAGCCCGAATACCCAAGCCCCTGTCACAGCCGCCCAGCCCCCCATGCCCCCAGAGCTTGGCCAGTGCCCGAGACAGGACCCCCTCTTCCCACGCCCTTTTGAGTCCCGTGCCACACCCCACATTGACCCGTCAGACGAGTCAGAGCTCTGTTAGGTGTTCATACGCAGTTAAGAGCCTTCGTCCCTAAAATGAGACCCTCCAGGAACAAGGTCCCCCCTGCATGCCCCACATCCAGCGCAGAGCGGGCAGGCGTGGCCGCAGTGGGGGAGGAGATGAGCCGCAGGAAGAGCCCAGTCATGGGTGGCCGGTGTTAGTTGAGCATCTAGTATGTCCCGAGCACCGGGCGAGTACAGACTGCAGTCGCCCTCACAGGTAGGCGAGGGCAGCAGGGTCCAGCAAGCGTTAGGTAGAGGTACAGCTCACAGCGGGTCTGCTGACCTGAGAGAGGCCGTAGAGTCGTCTCCTAGTGAAGACCGAACCAGGCCTGGGGGGAGCAGGGTCCTTACTCCAGGCGGAGTAAGGACCTGGGTTTCACTGTAGCCTTGCACTTCCTGGAGCCAGGGTGGTTCATGCTTTTAAGAAGCACATCTGAGACCCAGAGAGGGGTACCGCCCAGCCCGCTGACACACAGCTCAGCCCCTGCAGGGCAGAGGACCCTGTTCTGTCTTGCCCCGTGTCCCCGGCAGCGCCAGGTCCCTGCTCCGTGACATCCCCACGCCTGTTCTCCCTGGAGTGGCAGCTGCAGAGCATGGCCCCAGTCTGTTTCTACCAATAAAGTTTTATTGGAACAGAGCAGTGCCCACGGCTGTTTACACAGGGCCTGCGGCTGCAGAAGCAGGATGTGACAGACCCTGTGGCTCCCAAACCTGGAACGTCTACCCCCTGGCCCTGTACAGAACCAAGGTGCAGCCCCTCGACCCTGCAGGTGGCCGCCCCTTACTTTCCCCAGGTGGCTGGTTCCTCCCACCACAGTGATCCTGAGGGGTTCTACAGAGAGAGAAGGGGGACATCCAACATGCGAGTGGCATGAAGTCTCCCCGAGGAGTCAAGATTTCTGTGTTACTTGAAGGAAGCAGCTGAGTCTCTAGGGAAGCATCCCACACAGAGGGAACAGCAGGTGCAAAGGCCCTGGGGCTTGAGCTCGTTCAAAGCAGGTCTTGGCAGCTGGAGAACAGGTTCAAGGGGAGGAACAGTAGAAGCCAGGCTGGAGGGACCGGCAGTGCTGCATGCTCAGGGCTGTGGGATTTGTCTGGCCTGGCCAGAAGCCTGGCTTTCTTTCAAGATGGACAAGAAGGTCCTGGAAGGCTTGAGGAGGGGAGCGCCAAGGCCAGGTGGATCCCGGCAGACCTCGTCTCTGCTGCTGCGTGGGTTCGAGGGAGTTAGTAGACCCGTTGTCGCCACCTGGGCACGCCGGGTCCAGTGTTGCCAGGCACAGGCTCGGGGTGGAAAGGTCTGGAGGAAGGTGGGTCCCCCCAGACTTGCTTCCGGGGGGCAGAGAGAAAGCAGGGCTAGCGGCAGCCACATCTTTGACAGTGAGCTCCGGAGTTCGGACGTGCTGGTGTTGAGGCGTTTGTGAGGACAGACAGCCCGCGGTGTCAGGCAGATAGATCTATGAGTTCCGGGCTCAGGGGCAAAGTCTGCGCCGAGGTATAAATTTGGAAGCCATCAGCATACATGGTATTTAAAGCTCACACCCCCATAACTTAATCATCTGCCGGGCGGCACATTTTCAAAAGACCGGGGACCAGGAGAGCCCATGATTCCTGCACCAGCCCTCGAGAATGGGGCTCCTTGATCTTGGCCGTGGAAACATAATCATTGGGCTTTAAAAACCACAGGCAGGAAAGTTCAGGCAGGGATGTGAAGTCACAGAATTTATTATCCACAATCCCCCGTCATCTCGGCTCCCTGCAGCCAGCAAGGTTGTCCGTAAGCTCCCATTTGCCTGGGTCCCCGGGGCCCTCTTGCACGCTTGGTGACAGTAGCCCACTGAGATGTGCATGGGAGAGTGTCCCAGCGTGCTGGAACCCAGGGGTCCCCCTGGGAAAGGCTGCGAGCAGAGGTGGGCGTGGGAAGATGAGCGGGACGTTCTGTCCCTTTTGTTTTTGCTTTTCATATTGAGACAGGGTCTCACTGTGTTGCCCTGTGTGGCTTAGAACCTGCAGCTCTCCTGCCTCAGCCTCCTGCGTGCTGGGATCACTGGTATGCAGTGTGACTCCCACCTCGGGTTCTCTTTTACTGACTGGTTCTTGGCTGCAGTGGCGGCAGCACCCAGGGAAGTCGAGATCGACCTGGAGACCCGCTCCTTCCCGTGTGTCCCCAGCCTCCACAGCCGGTAGAAGCTGAATCAAGAGAAAGACGATAAAAGGCAGAATTGTTTTGGTCCGGGCGGCTCCTAGGCAGGACGGGGAGGGAGGCAGCTTCAGAGAGCCAGAGGCTTCCTGGCGAAGGTGTCCAGGAGGCCGGAGCAGGTGTCCCCGGCCAGCCCAGCCGCACCCGCTGGCGCCTCTTGGGGTGGTGTTTGGGAAATATCTCCCGCGCTCCGCCGGGCTCCTGCGCGCTCGCCGGTCCCCCGGGAGCGGCTGTCCGTGTGGGGAAGGCACTGGCTCCCAATCCAGCTAAATTGTTATTGACGTGTGTTCTCTGCGTTCTGCAAACATTTCACTCAGCCGTCGCCTGCGAGGCCAGGAATCCCTGCTAGGGCTAACGGGGAAGCCAGCTGTGCAGGGCCAGGGCTCCTGCTCCTCCTCATCGATCACGGAATTAAACTGACAGGAGGCGGATTGCAGAGCGCCTGGGAGGGGCAGGGCCCTGGCCGTGATTGGACGAGGGTCCCGGGGCCTGGAGACAGAGGGTCCCGGGGCCTGGAGACCCAGGGCCAGAGAGGCAGGCGGAGGGAGGCGGCATCCCTCCAGGGCTGTGCCAGTGCTGGGAGGTGGCGGGATTTCCTGGCCAGGAGAAAACTGTGGAGAACAGACGGGGCTTTTGTGGATGGTTCGTGACCGAGTGAAACCAGCTGGGCTTTATAGACAGGAGCGAAGGGTCAGAGGCCACCTGGGGGAGCCATCAGCCAGGAGAAGCCAAAGCTCCGTGTCCTCCACAGAATAAGAAAAGCTAAGCCCAGCTACTCAGGAGGCCCACAAGTTAGACGCTAGCCAGGACAATTTAGCAAGATCCCATCTCAAAGTGAAAAACAAGAATTTAAAGGTATGGGGGTGTGACTCAGTGCCAGAAAACAAAACCTGCCAGCACCCGTAAGCACCTGAGGTCAGTCTCTAGCACCGCAAAAACAAATTATGAAAGCAAAAACATTTTGAGCTAATCACTACTGTTTTGCTATTGTAAGATTTAGCCTGAAATATCGAGATCCTGGCCTCTTGAAAAATGAGGGCCAAGCCCTGCCTGGGGTCGCCCATGGCCGACTCGTCTGTCCCGGCCCCTGCAGGCCTCTGCACACCCGGGTCCTGCGCAGACCTCAGCACGCCCTCGCCCCGTGAGGAAATGTCCCCAGTCCTCAGCACCGCGCCGTGCCAAGAGGAGGAGGGGAAGCCAGTGCAGGCCGAGCGCCTGAGAGCTGAGCCCTCCAGGACAAAGGGGCAAGGCGTGGACACTGCCCACCCTCCCGTGGTCCTTTGCCTTCTCCCCTGTGGTGAGTCCCTGTCTACAGGTTCCCAGCACTGTGCCTGTTGCAGACGCGTGCAGGACCGGGCCCCAAGTTCCTATGCCATACGTACCTCAGGATAAACCCGTAATAGTCCAGAGCAGGGCGCCTTCACCCACTCTGCACACACGCATGTGTGGCCAGTCCAGCTGTCCAGTCCTGGTGTACCCACAGGGCTCCCCGGCAACATCACACACCAGGCTGCACCATGGTCCGGTGCTGCTCTGGGAGCCGGACCCCCCTGCAGTCGGGTTAGCACAGCAATGGCCGTGGGGCTGTAATGCTCAGCGCCCGCCCGGGCCGCTGCCCCGGCCTGTGGAGTGGCTCCCAGCCTCCGGGAGTTGCTCCTGGCTGATTCTGCTGGACACTGGGCAGGGACCTGTGGCCTCCAAGGAACCTGTGAGTGCAGTGTGGGTGCCGCCCCTCTCCTGCAAGCGCCTCCTGCTGGAACAGGGCTGGCCGGGCATCCCCCACCACTGGGCAGGTGGCCTTGGGCTGGCGTGCGGGGAGCCAGCGCCCTTCGTGCCAGGCCCCACACAGAGCCTGCCACGGTGACATGACTTCCCGGAGCCCTGGAGCAGCCACTTCCTCAGCCAAAAACTGGGACAGTGATGTCACCTGGGACCAGCCCACTGCACAGAGCCGGAGGTACCTGGGGACTCGTCCCTGCTTTGTGTCCCCAGCCCTAGTTTGGGCAGCCGGGTTTTCCACTTGCGGGGCCATCTTCCTCCTCTGGCTCGGCCTCGTGGAAGTCTGACTTCGTGTCAGCTCAGCACCCTTTGAGCCAGGCCCTGGCTGCCTGCCCTCGGGCCCTGTGTCACCGAATCCTCTGCTCGGCGCCACTTCCAGTCCTGTCTGCCCGCACTCGAGTAATACAGCTGACCCTGGCACCCCGAGTGCAGATCACTTCAGTCCCGCCACCCTGAGCCCCAGTGGGACACCCGCCGCCAGCCAGTGGTTCGCTTACCCTTTGGGTTTGGTTCCTGCGACCTCCCCAAACCCTGGTCCGGTCAACAGACGGACGCCGGGAGTCTGAGTGAGGCCCTCCCAGGAGTCCCGGAGGCGGCAGAGGCGGGTCGGGTCCCGGGTCCCGGGTCCTGCCTGCTGCCTGCTGGCTCCGGGAAGGATGGGCTGTGCCCCGGGTGCCTGAGCACATAGCGCGCACCTGCTGTAAAGCACGCTGAGGCGCACCTGCCTGGAGCCTGAAGTGCTGCCGGGGACGGCAGGGAGGAGCCCTGGGGGTGGGTATGGAGCAGGGGACCAGGCGGGGCCCACGCCCACCATGCAGTACTCCATGGCGCCATGCAGGACTCCAGAATGCCATGTGTCTCTGGTGCCCCCAGGTCCCCACGGTGGGAGTCGCAGGTTGCTGGTGACCCCAGGGCTGGTGCTGCCTGTTGGAGCCACCATGGTACCCTTTTAGCAGCGGGAACCGCAGAGGGCCCCATCTCGGGAGGTACGCTTGGGGACACCGAGGCAGGCAGGCAGTGCCGCGCACTGTCTCCTCTCCGGGACAGCGAGGGCCCAGGCAGCGGTGACAGCCAGGTAGGGAGGAGCAGGCCCGTGCGCAGAGGTGCAGGGCGGGAACCAGGAGCAGGCTCCTGGGCGGCAGTGCCCAGGGTGGATCCGAGACTGAGTGCCCACTGTGTGCCGGGCAGGACCCTTCAGCCTGACATAGCCACCTTTTTTTTTTTAATGAGGTTTTGTGATATGGTCCAGGCTGGCTTTGAACCTGCAGTCCTCCTGCCTCAGCCTCCTGAGTAGGGAGTGGCTGGAATTATAAGCATGCATCACCATGCCTGGCTTATATTCTTACACACCCTGGGCAGCTGTAGAGACCCAGCCCAGAGAGGTGAAGCACAGTCTCCCAGCCAGGAGCTGCAGGGACCAAGCCCCGGCCCCTGGCCCAGCACTGCCCCCTCCCCAGCTGGAAGCTGCCTCTCCTCAGGACCCCTTTACAATTCCACTTCGATCTCCATCTCCGACCCCAGCCCTGTCCTCACTGCTCAGAAACCGCACCCCTGGGAGCGCTGCCTTTGTCCCACAGCCACGGCTCCGCCCGCCGCCTTTCTCTCCATCCGCTGCCTTTCTCTCCACCCACCCGGGCTTCACAGGCTGCCGGGCGGTGACAGCGCCAGGCGGGGAAGGGAGCGACGCGGGCTGGCATTCTGTCAAGGAATTAATTGAAAAATAAAATCATTAGGTGGGAACTCCAGAAATGCAGAGTCGGTGGTTGGAGGCCGGGGGGGCTGGGGGCAGGACTGGGGGTTTGTTGGGGGACGGCTGGGCTTTTGTCGAGTTAATTTCTTGGGTATTGATGTTCGGTGACATTCATTTGTTGTTTATCTCCGGGTGCAGCTGTAATACTGAGAGAAAATGCACAGCTTGTTTCGTTTATTTAGTTTACACCTTTCTCTGGTTCGGCATTGTGTTTGTTTGGTGAAACCCACTGAGGCTTTTGATGTCAGGGCCATGGGACTTCAGCAGCTGTTCCAGGCTGGAGCGTGGGGTGCTGTGTCTGCGGGGGCGGGGCCTGACGCATCCCAGCGTGGGCGGGGGCCCATCCTGAACCCCGGCTGTGGACTCCAGCCAGCATCAGCCCATGCCACGCAGGTCCTGGAGCACTTAATCCACGCAGCATGGGCCAGGAGCTGAATGAGGAAACTGAGGCACAGAGGTAACGCCCACACCTCCTGTGGACTGGCTCCTGTTCATAAGGCCCTGGGGTGGGCAGTGCTGGGGCCGTCCAGATGCCTGGCACCCGGGGCCTGGCGCAGGGTCACTGCAGGCCTTGGGTGCAGGGTGCCAGGGCCGCTGGTGTGGTGAAAGCGACCATGGTGGCAGCCTTTCCAGAGCGGCCTGGTGCCCACACTGCCTCAGTAAGAGGCGGTGTGCTGAAGGGGCACGGGTGGGCCACCTGCGTGTCCTGGGAGGCCACCTGGGGCCCCTGCTGGAGGGCCAGGGGTGGAAACCTGCCCCCGCCATGCGCTGCCTGGCTCCTCCCTGAGCTTCTGTGGAGCTGGGGTGATGGAGAGGAAGTGGGGTCTTCAGGCAAGGTCGGAGCATGAGGGCAGCGTCCAGGCCCAGTAGGACGGGAGGAGTGGCCACAGGGCCTGGCAGCGGGGAGGCCCAGCTCAGGCAGAGAGGAGCCCAGCAGTTCTGAAGTGGAGGAGCATCAGGGTGCACAGCGCCCCCAGGCTGTCCCCACCCTGTGCCACCAGGTTGTCCCCACAGCTCTGTGCCAGAGGACAGTTGACGAGGTGGTGTGGAGCAAGGGCCCGGGCTGGGAGTCCACTGACCCACTTGCTCCAGGAAGCTCCCCGATCACCCAGCACACTCCTGGGTCGCAAGTGTCTGGGTTCTTCATCCTATGGGGATGGAGCTGCCCTTGTTGAGGCCATGCCCACCCCATAGGTGTCTGGAGTGTGAGGGGGAAACTGCTTGTGGCCTCCGCTCTGCTTCCGTCTTCAACAGCATGAACTTCTGATGCTCAGCTTTCCCCGGCCTTCATTCAGTCACTCAGCAAACACAGCGTCCACAGCGAGCTGGACACTGTTTAGGCTTCAGGACAAAACAGGGGCCAACAGAGGAGCCTGCCCTATTGGTCGGAGAGGTCCCAAGAGAAACAGTGGGCAGTGTCCACCACCGAGCTGCACCCCAGCCCTTCGTAACTTCCATCTTGAGAGCGGTGGTCCCTGTGTAGCCCAGGCTGGCTCAGTTTCGCAAATTCTCCTGCCTGTGCCTCCCGAGTGGCAAGAGATCAGGTGTGCACCACAGATCCAGCTAGGATCTGTCCTAGGGCTGCAGCTGCCCAGCCAGTCCGGGGCAGGCTGCGAGGGCGGGGGGGTCCTGCTGACCACCCCTGACCCCGGCCAGCTCGGCCTGGCCTCGAGCAGCCGACCTGAGGACAGGACTCTCCCTGGTGTCTGCGGCTGGCCGGGAGGGGCATGGAGCACAGGCCAGGCCTCGGGCCGATTCTGTCTGCCTTTCTATTTCCCAGCATCTATTACGTGCCTGCAATTCAATTTCCAGAGGCCATTGTGCGCCTCCGGGCCGCGATTACAGGCAGGCTGCAGGGGCAAGTCTGTATCCTCGCCTGTGTCCCTGTAGGTTCTCATCACTGACAGTGGTGGGTGCAGCTGCCAGGCCTGCAGGCTCGATGGGTGCTGGGCAGCCCCTCCCCCGTGCCTTCACCTGTTGGGGGAGGGGCTCGTCAGCCTGCGCCAGGCCATGGGCGGGCGGGGCCGGGGGTGCAGCAGTGAGCCGTGAGCGGGGTGGCGTGGCCGCTGCAGGGCCGTTGGTGACACCACAGGATCAAAGACGGGTGAGGGAGGGGCACCACAGGAAAGGAGGGGAAGCAGGGTGTGGGCACCCTGGAATCCCAGCACTCAGGAGGCTGAGGCAGGAGCATCACTGGTTACAAAGCCAACCTGTGCTGTATAGCAGAACTCCGCTCCAAAAGCAAAACAACAAAAAGAAAAAAAAAAGAGTGTCCCTTCTTTGGGGAGGACAGTACTGGTGCACAGCGCTCAGCCGGGAGGTACTGATCAGAGGCAAAGGTGAGGGGAGGGTCCTGGCCACTCTGCAGGGTGAGGCCAGGCCAGGCCAGAACGTCCTGCTTGGTGGGATGCTGTCTACAGGAAGCTCCGAGCAGGCTCCACAGAGGTGCAGGACTTGGGCCCCTGGGGGAAGGACAGACGGCTGGAGCCAGGGCACCAGGCACTGCCCGGGGTCCCCGCACCTTCTCTAGCCAGTGCCGGAGACGTCCGTGGACAGCAGAGGTACCGTGGGCCTACCTAGGCGTACCCTGGGCTCCAGTCCTGGCCCCGCCACTTCCTGGCCGGACAGCCTTGGTCCCACCCACCCCCGCCCTCACCTGCAGGGCAGGCACTGCGCCAGCCCTGGGGCTGACTAGGAGGAGGCCGGCCGAGCACGGTGGAGACTCATCCCGTGGTTTCGAGCCCAGGAGGTGTGGGTGTGTGGCCGAGCCCTCCACACCCTCTCAGACCCCCGGGCTTTCCTCACAGCGTTCTCCTGGATCTCGTCCCCAGCTCTTCTCCAAACAGAAAACTCCTCTGCTTTTATCAAAGCCCAAGTCAAATAGCCCCACGTCTCCCAAGCCACTCCTACTTGACAGTCCTTTCCTCCTCTGGACATTGAGGGCTCCGCATGTGTGTCCCCGACATGTATTCAGTTCCAGCCACTTACTACACCATCAGAGCCCCTGGTCTCCAGGGAAACAGGATGGTTTCTGCCTATTTCCCTAGCCACTGCCTGTGCAGGGCTCGGCCTGGGGCCTGTGGGGAGGATGGAGTCGAGCAGGAGGCCACCCTCCCTCTTGGGGTGCCTCTGCCCTGGGGGTGCAGGGGGAGGGAGCTGGCTGGCAGGGTAGAGGCAGGAGGGGCTGGAGGCTGACGCACACGTCCCTCTCTGTCCCCCCTGCTCTCGGACTCCCCTCTGCCGCCCCCTTCCCCTGTCTGTGGCCCCTCGCCGCCCTCTCGCCGTCTGGGCTCCCCCAGGGCCCCCGAAGAAGCAGCGGTCTGCGGTGTTGGGTGGGATCCTGCAGCAGCTGGAGGACAGCGCGAGCGACGGCGAGGAGCAGAGCCTGCGGCTGTGAGCCGACACCGCCAGGTACGCGGCTGCGGGCCCTGGGGACAGGGACAGCTGCTGGGCCCCTGCACCCCCTGCAGCATGGGCTGGGAGTGGGCAGCGCAGGGCCGCCCTGCCGGCTGCAGGGTCAAAGGGGACGCAGCCTCAGTCCCACAGCCGATGCTTGGGCATCTGGACTGCAGCTGCCACCCGCCCGCCTGCGAGAGACCACGGCCTGGTACCGAACCTGGGCCCAGGTCTCCCTGGCTCCCACCCTGGTTCTCGCCACCCAAGGCCTCCATGAGACACAGACCAACAATCCCGAGACCCACAGTGCTGAGCCCTGCCCCGGCTTTCCCGCCCCAGGCCGCCACCCACAAGCCATCTGCGTCTCCTGAGGACTAGTTCCATCTTCCACCCTGGCCACGGGGACCACGAGTCTGTTCTGCCTCCCCGAGACACCTCCAAGTACCTCCAAGTGCCTCCAGCACCAGGCTGACCGGACTTGCCCAGCTGGGACGTGGTGGGTGCAGAGAACACAGCGTGTCCCCTGCTGGTCCCCTTCAAGGAGCGCTGTGTGCATGGCCCACGGCCAGGGGACATGGAGGAGAGGGGGCCTCAGCCCCAGTCCTGAGCCCACACAGGCCATTCCGGCCGTGCACCCTGGACACCGGGTCCCTCCTCATGTCCAGCCGGGTGGGTGCTGCAGCTGCGGGCAGGCGGTGCTGGAGAACAGCAAGTCAGTCGGTAAACCCGCACCGCTCACCTGCGCTTGTGGCCTCTTCATTTGGGACCGAAGGTGATGTCCAGGGAGGCACCGGGTCTCCGTCTTTCTGTGCGTGCCAGGCTCAGGTCCTGTGCACTCTCGGAGTGGCCCAGACCCCCACCCAGCCGTGTGGTGCCCAATGGACGGCACCTGTCACCTGACCTGTCCCTAGGAATCAGCAACAATGACAGAACCCCAGAGCAGCTGTGCCCCGCCTTCTACAGGGAGGCGCCCAGCCGATGGCATGGTGGGCTCAGCCCTGGGGTGGGGGGGGGCGAGCAGTGGGGCCAGTGTAAAGCCACAGGGTGAGACCATCAGGAACAGAGGAGAGTGACAGGCCTGGGACCTGCCCTGCCCCATCTGCTGCTGCTCCTGTGTGTGTGGTCTGCACAGATGACCCCGCCTTACAGGCAAGGAACAGCCTTGTGGTCACCAAAAATAAGCCCCACTGAGGGCCCAGTCTTGGGCTCAGGCACCCCCACCTGTCCCTCGTGCCCTCCGGTTTGGGGGACCAGAGCAGCCTGCTGCCGTCGCCCTCCGGCCCTCTGCTCTCTCACTGCCAGAGGAGCTGGTGGGATGGGCACCAGGGAGGGCCCGCCGGGTAGCACGAGGGTGCAGGGGCGCCTGGCGAGGGCGGGCAGCCCGCAGGGTCTGTGCACTTGGGGGTGGAACACACAGGCCCCGATGCAGAGGCCGGGGAAGAATCCCCGCGCTGTAAGATGTTTTAAAGAATAAATGGCTCCGAGAAGGGGAGATGAACAGAGCCAGGCGTGTGTCGAGGACTCAGTACGCAGTCACCATGTAAGTGTCACTGTTACCCAGGGGGAAGTCGGGCTGCACCCAGCAGGTGCCCAAAGTCAGGCCCAGGCAAGCAACAACGCATGCAAGGGCCCAGGACGGCTCCGAGCCTCTCGGGGAGAAGCCGAGTCGGAACAGGGCCCGAGGTGGGCCGTGGGTGGGCCCTGGGGTCGCTGTGTCGGCCCCAGGCTTTCTGTGAGGGTCCTGTTTGGGGGAGGGGAGGGCCCACTCTTCACAGTTGCCAAATTGCCCTCTGAAAGCCCAGCTCAGCACAGGGGCCAATCCACAGCCGACAGGAGGGCCCTGGGGGCATGGGTGACCCCAAAGCATGGCATGGACTCCCCAACCATAGTGCTGCCTCTGACCCCCAAAACATGAGCTGCAGCCCCCGGCTGGCTGCAACCCCAGGGCAGGGGCTGGAGGCCACATGACCCCTGAGCTCAGTGCAGCCCAGGCGCCTTGACTGGGAGGGCGCTCACAGCTGCTCTCCGGGAAGGGACAGGCACAGAGATAAGGCCTGCAGACAGAGGAGGGGATGCCAGCCCAGGTGGAGCTGCAGAGCAAACGCTGACCTGTCCCTTCATCACTCGGGTGACGCCCGCTGGGTGTCCCTGTGTGCTGGCACCCAGGTGTGGGGACAGAGGCCTGGGTGGCCCCCACATGGCTGCTGGGATGCTCCTTCCTAGCTAGGTGGCCCCCGGGGGGGTCTGTCCCGGGCTTGCAGCCCCTGGGGTGGGGCCCGAACGGTCTCCAGCAGCCCGGGCCGCTGCCCAGCCTGCTGCCCTCAGGCGCTTCCCACACGTTTCCTTTTAGTCTTTTGTGCGGGCCGATCTGCTCCCCTGTCCCTGGCTGCACTGGGACGGGATTAGCGGGCCGGGTGCGCAGGCTTTGGTGAGCAGAGCCCAGCTCAGTTTCGACATCTAATTCAATTTGTTCTGCAGAGATTGAAATATGAAATGGTTGCCAGTCACACGCTCAAAGGAGGGAGAGGGGCCCGCTGAAATGTAAATTTTAATGAAAACGACTTTAACCCTCTGGGGCCCCTGGAGCAGTGCGGGTCCCCCTCCCGTGCTGTGGACAGAGCCAGGGTGGGGGCTCTGCCTCTTCCCTCCCCTCGGCCTCTCCGAGGTCACTTACAGTGACTCGAGTCACTCTGAGCACTGTTGGCAACCAGAGATGGGCAGAGCGCTTGCCTCAGGGTGAGAGGAAGGCACCGTCCCGTAGGCCGCTTCCCCGAGCCCCACAGGGGACCCGCCTGCTCCCTTAGATGATCCAGTGAGACCAGACGCCTCCTCGCCCCTCTTCCTTCTGTGGCCCCAGCAGGGCAACGCCAGGCCCCCGAGGTGTCCCTGGTCCTTTGTGAAATGAGTGGTCCTCTCCCCTGCTGGAAGCCCTGGGAGGGAGCGAGCAGTGTCTGCGGAAGCAGTGACAGCCAGGGAGAAGGGCGTGTGCAAGGGCCCGGTGCTGGGACTGGCTGCAATTCGCTGGGCAGCGGGGGCAGGCAGCAGGGCCAGCGTCCAGCTCAGCCCACCCTGGGGCCCGAGGCTGTGCAGGCAGCAGAGCGTGCATGTCCCTTCCACCGTCCACTGTCCCCGAGGTGACTCAGACCAGGGAGGCAGTGGTGGGAGGCCATGGAGTTGTGGGACAGGGCCTGGAGGAAGGAGAGAGGGACCCTGAGGGACCTGAAGGCTCAGCTCCGAGTTGCCAGGTTTGTTGTTACTGTTGTTTTGTTTTGTTTTGTTTACTGGGGGTGGGACGGGGCGCTGCCCCACCCAGCTACATCACAGGGCCCCGTTCATTCTGAAACCACTTTCAGATAATTCCAAACTCTTTTGGCCACAGAACCCCATTTCCAAACGAGTCTGACACAAACGCAGCATAAAAACCAGAGAAGGTGAGAACTGCTGCATGTAAACTTCGGGTACAGGGCTCAGCCCCACACTCTTCTCCCCGCTCAGGACCTCAGTAGTGTGAAAGCCACCCCCAGGAGCGGGAGCCTGCACCCGAGGTGCGGGGGACAATTTCAGGGGCCCGGGCGCTGCATTGTTCACTTTAATTTGTGGCGTGATTTTTGCGTGCGTGCCACCACTGCCTGGTAACCACCTCACCTCATCCGGCCTGTGCTGAAAGCCAGAGTTGTTAAAAGAAAAACACCAAGTGTACGCATTTAATAAAACGATGTAACAAAGAGCTGGCGAGGATGATGGGAAACACAGGTCAGCAGACTACAGCTGTGTGCAGACCCAGCTGCTGTGCATTTGTATAAATAAAGTTTTATTGGAACACAGCCGTGCCCAGCGGTGTCCATGTCATCCGCGGCAGGTTGCCGTGCACGGCCACAGAGTGTGGCAGCTCCCGCCAAACCCCCTCTCAATTTCTCAGGTCAGAAACCAGACCAGGTAGGTAACTCCCCGCTCCGGCCTCCCCGCGCTGTCTGGCTGCGTCGCCTGCCTCAGGTACCCTTTTGCTGCCTCCCCGGCAGTGTGGCGGTGAGCAGGGGCTCTGACCTCTGTGCCCCTCCGCGTGCTCTGCTCCCCGTGAGCCAAGGCTGCAGCACCCTGGGTCTGAGCTCGAACGGTGCCCCCATACTTGTCACCCCCAAAACATGGGAGGCTGGAATGTTCCCGCCCAAGCCCCAGAAGGGACCCTGTGATCTCGGCACAGCCTCGCCAGGAGCCAGGGTGCCTTCCCGCCAGCTCCCGTGATGAGCCCCCTGATGGCAGTGCTGACGGAGACGGGCATAGCGGTTGTGGCGCCCCAGCCCATGGCCAGCACTTCCACGTGTGCAGGTTTCCGGATGGCAGCTGCTCCTGCCTTCCCTGGGAACTGTCCCTCCTGTCTTGGTTCCCCCAAAGCCCCCAGGTGACAGTGTTGCTGCCACCTTGCTCACCTGTGGCTTACAAAGTGCTTCATTCAGTCACTCAGTGAAGTCCTGGTGGAATCACAGGCAAGGGCTGGCCGTCCTGGTGCACCGGAGAGGAACCGGGCTGGGAGTGAACCTAGCTCACGAAGGAGGTGCTTGGGGGGTGCGCCTTGTGCGGCACGGCAGGGAACACCTGCAAAGCCCAGAGGCACTGGGTGTGGGGCGGTATAGTTGGGGTCCAGGCCCCACCCCCAGCATTTCCCCTCCCAGCAGTTGTGTTCTGGGGCTCCGGCAGCAGTGCCCGCCTTGCACTAGCCGCTCCTTGCATTAGCTGTTGAGTTGTGAGACGTGTTGCAGACCCTGAATCACAACCTAGTGTCTTCCCTTGGGGCTCAACCAGAGCACAGCAGCACGCTGAGGCCGGGCGCCAGCTGCGCTGGCCCTTCCAGAGACGTGCACAGGACCAGACAGCCCTGCTGCTGGGACACCGGACACCAGGGTCCACCAAGAGGCTGGAGGTGGCACTCTGTCCCAGGTGACCGCGGGGACCTCCTTACCCACCCCATACCTGCACCTTACCCTGCCAGCGAAAGCCTTCTCCGTCCTCAGGGACACTGCCTGGACATTCTCACAGGGTTCAGCCCACATCCCTGAGGCCAGAGCACAGGCACATGGCTGACCATAGCTGCAAGGGATGCTGGGAAGTGGGGTCTTCCTCCTGGAGCCTGCAGGTCCCACTGCCCCGGGGCTGTTGGCTGGACAGAAGCATGAGGATGTCAGCACAGAGCCCAGCTTCTGCCGGGCTCCTGCAGGCCATTTTCAAGGCCAGCTGGACTGCCCTGATGGGCTTTAGGGCTGACTTAAGAATTTCACCTACATAAGCACATAAGTAAAGCACAAAAATCTGATGTGTTCATCAGTTGTCTCTTGTTGGCTTTTTTTTGTTTTTGATATTAACTGTTGGACCCAGAGCCTTTGCGCTGAGCAACATCTCAATCCTTTTTTAATTTTGTTTTTAGACAAAGTCCCAATAAATTGCTAAATCGTCCAGGCTAGATTCAAACTTGTAGTGCTCCTGCCTCAGCCTCCCAGAGTGCTGGCATGACAGGCGTGCGCTGCCACACCCCACACATATGTCAGCTCTTCATCCAAGGAAAGGCCCGTCCCCAGGGATTAGCTGTCCATGAGAAACCTCTGCGAGGAGACAAAACGCCACTTTTAGGTCACCGTTCAGCTCATGCAGCCAGCGTGGTACCCTGTACTCACCACCGAGCACTGTGCAGAGGCCAGGGGTCAGCACCGCGGAGCTGGCCCTGCCCTCGGCTCTCAGTCTGGGGACTGTGGTGCCCAGAGAGGAATGGGAAAGTGCCAGTGTCCCCCAAAAGTCAGCGAAGTCTTCCTGGAAGAAGTGGCTGTCACCTGAGTCCTAGCAGGACTGGCCCAAGGGCAGCAGGGAACCCTGGGGGTCCATGATTCCAGGGAACAGCATTACCCAGCCCATCACACCACGCCCCGCAGGACCTCAGCCACCTCTGCGGAGGGGGAGGGGGGCACCCCAGGGGCACCTGCAGGCCGGACCCGGCCTTGCTGGCCCAAGAGTGCTTTGCTTGGAGCTTGAGCAGTCAGTGCACAAAATCGAGAAACCTGCCTGACCTGCTGAGGACTGGGGGACACCGAGCCTCATGTCACTCACAAACACCACTGAAGCTGCAAGAGATGGGGAGAGACCGGCATTTATTCATTCTGCACACTGAAGCCTGAAATCCAGCACCAGCGCCTGCTCCAGAGGACCTGACCCAGGCTCACCAGGCCATTACAGAGGAGGTGGGGCTGTTGTACCCATTGTACAGATGAGGAAGCAGAGGCTCAGAGACATCAAAGGTCACAGGACCATTCATGGAGAGGGACGAGGGACTTGGGCTTCCCTTGCTGTGCTCATGACAGTGAATGGGCAAAGCTAACGAGTACTATTACTCAGAGAGGCCTGGACGAGGGTCCACATAGGAACTTGGTGGGGTTGGGGAAGGGTGCAGTTAAAATCCCGATTCCCGGCTGGGCATGATGGCACATGCCTGTAATCCCAGCACTTGGGAGGCTGAGGCAAGAGGATCACCATGCTTTGGAGGCCAGCCTGGGCTACGTAGTGAACTCAGGGCCAGCCTGAACTATACAGTGAGCCTCTGTCTCAAAAAAAAAAAAATTCTGATTCCCAGGAGAATCACTGGCAATCACTGAAGCTGGATACTGTGATGGGGCCTTTAATCCCAGCTACTTAGGAAGCTGAGGCAGGAAGACCAGCCTGAACACTGTAATGAGACTATCTTAAATAAATAAACACTGCAATTGCCAATTATCTTTTTTAAAAACAACAACAGAAGCCAGGTGTGGTGATGCACCCCTGTAATCCCAGCACTTGGGAGGCTGAGGCAGGAGGATCTTCATGAGTTCGAGGCCAGCCTGGACTACATAGCAAGACTGTCCCAAAAGACCAAAACAACAGTAACAGTAATAGAACTGTGGTTCTGATAGCAGCTAAAGGTATCCCTGGGGGGGAATTCATCTCTTAAATACTACATAAACATTAAACGCTGTCTCGTGTTCCTTATTTGCTGCCATCGTAATGCCAGTAACGTTGCCAGCGCTCAGCACTTCCCCAGCTCAGCACTGTGTGGGTGTGAGCTCAGCCACAGGTTCCACAGGGAACGGGCTCCCCAGGGAGCTCTGCAGACCTGCGTCTTCTCGTGGGGAAGGGGAGGGGCTGCTCACAGCCTGCTGGGTCAGCTCTGCTGTTGCCCATTGGCCCCAGGCCGCAGGGCAGAGCCCGAAGTCAGCATGGGAGGGTCCTCTCAGAAGGCATCAGTGAGCCAGGCCTCAGTACCCTGGGAGGCTGAGGCAGGAGGAGCACAAGTTTGAGGCCAGCCTGACTGTGAGACCCTGTCTCAGAATAAGAATAAAAAGCGATGCGCATGTAGCTCGGTGCAGAGAGCCTGGTTCAGCTCCTGACACTGCAAAAAATAAAAAGACGTGGACATGGTGGTGGGAAGGGGTGAGAAACTGGGCCGTGAGGGCACCGTCTCCCATGTGGCTCTTAGCGTGCAGCCAGCCCCTCTGGGGGTGCCACCCAGCACCAGCCCCACCTGCTGCCTGGCCGCTGCCTGTCGCTGGGAAACTCCTTTTCATTTCCCGGCCTCTCCCCTGAACTGCCACCTGTTTGTCCTTCCGGTCCAGATTCCCTTCCTCCACTGGCCCCCCACGACTCTGGTGCTCACTACCTGGCCTCTGCGACATACTGCCCCCACAGTGCTGACCAGTGGGCTCCACCACCCTGCTGTGACCCCTTGGGGGGCAGGGATACCGTCCTGCCCACCTGCACCTGCTGGGCACTTGCCGGCCTCCAGGTAACCCCTGGCCCAGCCCCTGAGAAACAAGGCATCTGGGGGCCTCTGATGCGGAAACCGGGCAGCTCTGGCCTGGCAGGTGGGCTCAGCCTTCCCGGCTCCTCTGCGTCTTAGTCCTGCAGGCGTGAATTCATCCCCTGTGGCTGGAAGGCTACGTCCTCTCTGTCACGCCCCGCTCTGCTCCACCTGCTTGACGGTCACAGCCGCGCAGCCCCCAGAAGCACCCTGTGGCCGGCTTAACCCAGCTGCTGGGGTCGGCTGTGCACTGGAAACGAGGTGCCCAGATGCCCAGGGGTCCACGGCAGCGGCCTAGTTATTCCAATCCCCAGGGCTGGGGCGTCTCAAAGCCCAGGTTCCCTGGGAAGCCTTTGGAGTTAGACCTCGGAGATCTGGATTCGGCCTCTTTCTCCGCCTTCTGGTTCCTCTCAGTCCCAAAGGACTCGCTGCCCTGGCTCAGGGGCCCTAAATCAGGCACCGTACGGGCTGCTGCGGCCTCATTTCTGGGGGCGATGAGGAACCAGCACCTGCTCGTTCCTGCTGCAGAGGCCCAGGGCTGGGCTCACCAGTGCCTGTAGAATGGCCCCAACTCCTCCCTGCCTTGTTTGTTTTGTTCCTGAGGCATTAGTTCCAGCCGGCCTTAAATGTTGATTCCCCTGCCTCAGTGCTGGGAGTACAGGCAGGGGCCACCAACATTCAGTCAGTGGGCAGGGAACTTGGGACAGTCAGCACGTCCCCAGTCCCCCTCCTACCCCTGCTGGACTCCAGCAGCTTTCAAAACAAAGAGAGGTGTAGGATGGGGTGCAGGCAGCCTTGGTGTTTCCTGAGGTGACCATCAAGTATTCACTCTGATGTCATCTGGCAGGACAGCCTCTCCTTCTGCAGCACAAGCCACCGGGCCCACAAGAGGAGACTGAGCCCAAGAAACTCCTTGAGGGTGAGATCCGAAGCTCCCACCTTTAACCCGGAAGCACAGTGACTGATCCAAGCCCAGACGCATGCTCTGCATCTGCTTCCTCTCCTGAGGGGACGAATGGGGCCCCTCCTGGGGTTCCCAGGACCAAGGGGACTGGCGCTGAGCCACTCCTGAGTCCCGGGTCGGGAAGCTCTAAACCGTTCATTCCACGCTGTTCCACTGCCCTGTGCCAGGGACAGGAGAGCGAGCCGAGGGACAGGTCCAGGCCCCAGGGGCTCAGCCCAAGCACCTGAGAAGAGCGACACACCAATGCACGTGCCGTGTGCGTGGGGACAGCACGGTGCACCGTGGGTCACGGTGGGGCCGATCAGAGGGGCCGAGGAGGAAGGAAGAGGGGGCTGCCGGGCGGCGGGGGACCCGTGCTGGGCCGAGGGGGCAGTGGTGCCCCGTGCCTGCCGCAGGGGAAGGAGCCCTGTCAGGGAGGCTGTTCCGCTGGCCCCGTGCTGTCCCCATCTGAGGACCGAAGCTGGCCGTGCGGGCCGGTCTCCGGAGGCAGCGGGCGGTCACGTGGCGGCCGGCCGGGGTTTCAAGGCATCTGCTCATGAATATCAAGCAGCCCCGGTAATTCACAGTAAGTGGGATCCAGATTGGCTAATAAGCAAGGCTTTCACCCCAAACTGGGTCTGGGGGGAGCGCGGCAGCGGCTGGCAGGTGCCGGCGTAATGTGACCGGAATTAGAAAAGCTGAGGGCAGCGCCTCGGAGGACGGGGTGACCACGCTCCCTCCGTCCCTTGCCTGCCCGGGGTGGGTGGGGGCCGCCGGGCAGCTGGGGGAGCAGGGTCCCCGGGCACGGGTTTGGGGCCCTGACCTGGAGCAGCACAGCCAGAGGGGGCTGCAGCCCTGGCCCTGGCGGTGACCACAGCTGTAGCGTCCACCTGGCCATCTCAGGAGAGACCGATCCCCAGGCTGACAGCCCGGAGGGACAGGAGCCTCGCTGCCAGGAGGACACAGGGCAGAGGAGGCCGCCGCAGCCCCGTGGGGAGCACGGTGTGAGCCGGGCGCGGGCACCCTCTCCTGCTGGGACTTCCTGCTGTGACACCGCAGCCTCCCCAAGAAGCGCTTAGCTGGGCAGCCTGACCGTCAGCTCCTTCCTGACCAGCACCCTCTGCTTGGGCCCCTCCGGCACCCGCCTCCCCTCTAGGGAAGAAGCGGAAACCGGGCCGCAGTCACGCCGCAGCAGAGGCCTGCAGAATGCGGGGCTCCCGGAGAGACCCCACAGCCGTCAGGTGGTGCTAGAGCCACACCGGGGCCGGGTGCTGGGGACAGGAGCCACCTTCCTGCAGAGCTGAGTCCCAGGTCCTGGGGCTCACAGACTGGTGATCCATTATGGAATCCACTCCACAGTCCCCTGGGTGCTGCTGTTTCCCACATGGACAAACTGAGGCCCATGCTGTGCCCATGACGACAAGAGTCACATAGCTCAGAAGAGGCAGGAGCAACATCCCTGCTTTGTCCTGACCCCCAGCCCCTGCAGACCCGGCCCCGGGGCCTGGGGGCGAGGCTGGAATGTTTGTCCACTTGGCAGTGTAGGTCTGGGTCCCCAGGACTTGAGTGGACTGAGCCCCTGGCCAGGGACACAGATTGGGGTGCAGGCTGTGTGGGCATCACGGCGGATGGACAATGCTGAGCTTGGGGCCCGCGGGGGCTCTGGCAGCCTCAGTGTGTGTGTGTGTGGTCACAGGCGAGAGAGATAGGAAACCATGCATAGCTGCTCTGTGGTCACCCTGAACTAAGCCTTTGTCCTCCAGAGCCCATGGACTCCAGACAGGCCACCAAGGAGAGCAGACCGTGCCCAGCCCTGTAGGCTGCTTTTCTCAGAGGGGACAGCGGCAGCCTTCCTCACCCAGGGAGGGGACCAAGCCGTCCGCCTTCATACTGGACAATGCACATCAGTGTCACTGCCCCTGCCAGGACACCTCAGGACAAGGGGTCCCGGCTGTAGCTTTGCTATGCAGAGCACCCCCCCCCCGGGGACCAGGCATCAGGGCTGGCCAGGCAGGCTAAGCCAGAGCAGCCCCTGCAAAATGGGACCATGGCTGAGCTGAGGCCGGTGATTTGGGCCCTGTGATCAGGCTGAGGCTGATCACGGGTGCCCTGCCTCAGTTTCCCTACCCATCACGCAATGGCACCTCCCCCACCCTGTGGAAAGAGCCTGGGAGGCCCTTGTGCTCCAAGCCTGTCCTGCGGGAGAACTCATCCAGCCCCCATTACTGCTCTGGGAGTGGATACTGGTGACTGTCCCTTTTCCAGACAAGGACAGGGCTGCAAGATGTGTCTGTCCCTCCTGTCTGAAACAGCCACCAGGTCCAAATTCTGCAAAGCACTGAGTCACCAAGGGGGGGCAGGCTTGATGCATGGAGCCTGCGCTTAGTAAATGCTCAATAAGCGTGGCCACGGTGGTGGGATTTTAGTGGCATCGTCTGTATCCCTACTCGGCTCCCATGGATCCTACGCAGATGCCCGGTCACCTCGAAATTCCCCCGCCGAGCTGCAAAGGGGTCCAGGAGAGTGGAGGAGCCAACCTGCATTACGGCTGATGCTGATGTGCGTCGGGAGGCCTGGTGGCCTCTATGCAGAGGGGCACCGTGCTCTGAGGGCCACGGGTGCAGGAGCGCAGCTTCCTAGTCTGAGTCCCCCAGCGCCCCTCTGCGTCCGGCAGTGGCTTTGGCAGGCGCTGGCAAGGGCCGGGAGCCCGGAGGCCCAGGGCTGCCTCCCGGGACACACTCGGTAGTTTCTCATTTTCCCCTTGAGTAGTTTCACAGCGCAGTTAAACCACAGCACTGGCTCACAGGATGGAGACCGGCCGGAGAAGCAGGCGGGGGAGGGGAATGGAGTGCACCCCTCTCCCCGCCCTGCCCCCACCACAGACAAACTGCTCAACAACCAGGATGAGCTCGCAGGGGGAGGGGCTGAGGCTGCAGGGCCCAGGCGGCGTGCTGGCCAAATGCGGAACCCACCGCAGAGATCCCGCTTTGGGACCACTGTTTTGCAAACAGAGCAGCAAACTACACAAAAACATGCCATTCTGGCTCCTTATCTTTGAAAGCAGAAATTTGCCCCCTGGTTCGCTTCCCTAAAATGTGGTTTGGCTGCAGGAGTCTGCACTTGTTTGGGATTTTTTAGGCGATCTAGCGCGTGAGCTGGAAGTGCCCGTGTCCACAGCCCCCTCGCCGGCCCCACATGCTCATCGACCACACCTGCCGGAACCTGAGTGCCCGCCCAGGCCCGTTCCCAGCTGTGTGGCTGAGGCTCGGGAGGTGTGGGGTGGCCCAGTGCCCACAGCTCCCTCAGGGTGGAGCTGCCTCCGAGTCTGTCTGGCTCCAAAGCAGGCCTCTCTCCTGAGGAGGCCCTGCTGGGCGGGACAGTGCTCAGGGAGGGATGGCCTCCACTGGGACGGTCGGTGACGTGCACGCGGGCTCGCCGGGCCCTCTGCAGCAGCAGCTGTGCAGCCGGGAGAGACTTCCTGCCGGGTCTCCCTGCCCAGGCTGAGAGCCAAGGGAGGGCAGGGCCACCATGCACGGGCACCTCCGGTGCCTTGTCCCTGTCTTGGGGCCCCCGGGCTTGAGCCAGGCCGCTCAGGCTGGGCCTTGCCAAGTCCAGCTTCTTGGAGGCTCCAATTGTCCAAGAGGACCAGGCTTGGCGTCATCCTCCACATCTGCCCACACTCCGGCCTCAGGGAAATGCTCACGATGGCCACAGCCTTGTCTTCTCTTTTATGCTGTGCTGGGGACGGGACCCAGGGTGTGAGGGCAGGGCCTGGCATCTTGGTCACCGTGGAGCCCCAGCCCCTGGATCACTGAGGCAAAAGCCCATGGGTTGGACGTGCGCCTGTCTGTGGGTGACAGCCCTGCCTCTCCCTCCTCTCCTGCAAGATGCTGCTCACGTGCCCACTTTATAGACGGGAACACTGAGGCCCAGGACAGAGTGCCCCGTGTGGCTCATGGACAGAAGACAGCCAAGTGTCCTTGACACCAAGGGCCCCCAGCTAACCCTTCAGCGGCACCAGGGACAGGGATCTGTCCTCCCCCAAGGACAGAGCAGCCAGTGCTCTCTCAGAAAAGCATAAAGGGGGAACAAACCAAGGCGGAAGTTGCAGCTTGGGCAGGGCTGGCCCTGGAGCCTGGAGCTGCGGAGGCAGCGCGGTGGACATGGGTCCAGGGTCCACAGGCCACCAATGGCCACAGCGGCGGCTTCGTTAGAATGCAGCCCGGAGATGGCTGCTTCCCTCTGATGGCTGCGAGTGATTGACACTTACAAATTACCCAGCCGAAAGTGTCGAGTCTTTGACCCCTGAGTAACATCTTTGGCAAGCCTGAGATTTGCCAGCATTTTGTCATCTAATTACTACAAATCCCTTGAAAATTCACTGGCTGGTGAATTTTTAATGCAGGGCAATTTCAATGTGATGCAAGCCCAGATGGGTTCTTGATTTCTCACCTTTCTGTCTCTCCTCCTCTCTCTGCCTCTCTTTGCTTAACTTTTTTTTCCCCTTTAAATCTCAAAAACTCTTGAATGAGCTTGTAGTGGCAGCTCTGCCCCGGCTTCAGGGAGAGGCTGGGATGGGGCCCACGGTCTTCACCGAGGGTCATCTTCTGGCCGTGTTGCTGGGCAGGTGCTTCCGGACAAGGCCTCGGGACCAGACCTCACAGATCCATTCGTGGTCATCGTGTGCACGGGCTTCCCTTCCTTGGTGTCCCCAGCTTGCAGAACAAAGCAGGCAGCACTGGACTGACCCAGCAGCTGCCTCTGGCACTCGTCTTCCGGGGTGGGTCACACTCCCCAGGAGAGCAGGCTGGTAGCTACCTGCAAGGCTGGCCGCATTCACCCTGTGCTCCTGGGCAACTCGAGTGATTCTTGCTACATTGCTATTATCTTTCCTTCTTGTTCTGGTGGCCCTCAGGGCAGGACAGAGGTGGCGCCCTGGAAGAGCTGAGGCTCACCCTCAGCCCCACGCACTTGCATATTGCATATGAGTTGCACTCTGCCCTCGCTGACCGAAAACAAGGAGCTGGACTTCTCAGCCAGGTGCCGCATGGATTCATGTTGTAGAATGGGCTGGACTCCTGGGGTTTCTTTCCCAGGAGCCACATTATCCCCAAACTGGAATGGGCTTACAGATCAGAAATGCAGGTCACTTTCTCTGAACAGGCCCCTTCTCCATTCCTGTGTGGGTTGAAAATATTTCTTATTCTTCATTTTTCACTTCTTTTGTGTATAGTAGGGTTTTATTGTTGTTGTTTTGTTGGTACTGGGGAGCGAACCCAGAGCCTTCACATTACACCACGTCCCCAGCCCTTTTTATTTTTTATTTTGAGACAAGGTCTCACTAAGTCACTAAGTTGCCCAGGTTGGCCTCAAACTTGTGATCCTCCTGCCTCAGCCTCCCAGGCTGTGACACCCAGGCGTCCATAGGCCACCACAGGCATGGGATGCGGCACCCAGCTAAGGTTCTTATTTCTAAACACAACACAGGATGTACCCGGAACAGCCTCCGCACAGACATTTTCCTTGCTGGCACAACACGAGTGAGAACCAGGGTCCCAACCCGCCACCTCTGCCCGCCCAAACCCCTGTCCCCTCCTCGGGGAGGTGGGTTTTGCTTCTCAGCCCTGTTTCTGCTTACACATGTACACAGCTGATAAAATACTCCTCCTTGCCCCTTGTCCCCGGGGGACCCACTGTCTTACGGGGAAAGGGTTGGTATGACAGCGACCACGGCCGACCGTGCGTCGCCTAGAAACCGTGGGGTCCCTCTCTCTCCCTCTCCCTCTCCCTCTCTCTCTCTCTCTCTCTGTGTTTTTCCCCAGGTTTTACTAACATCCTTGCTGGAGTGAAAGACGTCTCAGGCTTCCTCCTGGGCTCCGCCGAGGTCACATCGCAGCCTCCAGAGGGAAGACACCACCCAGGCCTCTGCTGTCCACTGCCAGGCCTGCTAGGCCCACAAAGAGGTGGCTTCTGGGGCTGGGGATTTAGCTCAGTGGCACAAGCACCTGCCTGGCAAGTGTTAGGTCATGAGTTCAATCCCCGGTACCAAAAAAAAAAAAAAAAAGAGGTGTCTTCTGCCTGGGCGGGTGGAGCCCGGGCGCCCCGCAGGTTCCGGTGGGGTGGACGCAGGGCAGGCTGCTGGGAAGCGGCCCGGTCAGGTGGGCAGGGTGCACCGTCTCCTGCGTAAGGCCAAGCCAGTGGCCCCCGCAGGAAGCTGTGCGGGGTGAGGGAGGGGTCAGAGTTTCTTCCTGGAGCTTCTTTATAACCGTCTTTGCCGAAAAGCAGCCATGCTTTGTCCAGAGCTCCCCAGAGCACGGCGGGTTTGCCCCAGCTCACCGCGGGCAGGAGGAGTCGGCCTATCTGCAGCCCTGGGACCGGCCAGGCTGGGCACGGAGTGGCAAAGCGCAGACCCCATGTGTGAAACAGCATCACGTAGGATGCAGAGCTGGGCGTCAAGGGCGCGCCCCTGTCATCCCAGCTCCCTGGGAGGCTGAGGCAGGAGGGTCACAGCCCACACCCAACCTGGGTAATTTAACGATTACAGACCCTGGCTCAAAATGCAAAGTAAGGTGAGTTCAATCCTGGATACCAAAAAAAAAAAAAAAAATTATACAAGACATGTTCTCCATTTTTTGTTTATGTGTGATAAATTTTAGCAAAACAAAAATAAAATTAAAAAAGTTGAAGAACACACACACACAAAAAAGTGCAAAGTAAGAAAGGGGTTGGGGATGTAGCTCATGAGAAGGCCCCGGACTCAATCCCCAGCCCTGCAACAAAATAAAGCAAAACAAGCAAACAAAAAGCCGTGCAGTGTCAGGAGGACCAGAGTGAATCACTTCTGGCTGGCGGGAGAAGGTGCACAGGCCACGAGCGCCTTCACAGGAGGCGACTCTTAGAAGGACACCACCTAGGCAGCAGCAGGGACCAGGGCGAGGACAGCCGACCTCAGCGGCCTCCCCACATCCCTCGAATCCCGCAGCCCGGCGGAGCAGGGCGGCTTTGAGGCTGCGCCCGCCCGGGTCTCACCAAGGTGCGCATGCGCGTTTGGGTAAGGCGCAGCCCAGTCCCTCTGTGCCACGGCCGGGTCAGCTCGACGGTCAAGATCGGGTCCAGGTGCAAGGAAACCCACCAGGGACCCAAAATATGACAGCTATGCCGAGGACAAGGTCCAGTACTGCGCACTGTGCCGCCTGTCATTAGCCTTGTGTCCCCAAGATGGGTGGGGCGTGGGGAGCAGAACAACTGGCGGCAAAATGCGAGCTCTTTAGCGACTCATTTACGGTTTGCGACGCTTTGGTATTCCCGTTTTTCTTTTCTTGGTTATGTGTGTGCACGGTGGGGAGGGGTTGCCTGGAAACAGTGGTAGGGAGGCATTCAGGAGGCTGAGGCAGGAGGATCGCCTGTGTCGCTTACCCAGACCCTGTCTTTAAAAAAATTACAGCCGACAGCAGCTCAGTGGTGGAGTGCTTGGCTGCCATGTGTGCGGTCCTGGGCTCAGTTTCCAGCCCCGAAAGAGAGAGGGAAGAGTTTGAGGACTGCACGCTGCTGGGGCTCCTAGACCACCATGGTCATTTCCAACCTTCTTTGCCTGTGTTTCCTTCACAGCCCCCCTGGCTGTCAGGGTGTCTGAGTCAGAGTTCAAGACCCTCAGGCATAAGCAGAAATCTGCTAGGAGTTTTCCAGGAAAAATTTTGTTTTCCCAATTTTTTTAAAAAAGGAGAGAAAATAAAATTGCAGACCCTCTCCCTTTCTGTTTGTTTCTTTTTTCTGCGTTTAACTCAGATGTGATGCCTGGAGCTGTGGCAGCTCTTTTATCACCTTCAGGGAAAGGCCAAGGGAATCACAAAGACGTGTGAGCTGTTTAACCCACACCAGCCACCTCCCTCCAGAGTTTTCATTATACAAGAAGAATGGTTCTCATCCATTTAAGGCAGAGTTAGTGGGCTTTTCTGTTACTTGATCTCAGAGGCATTCTTGAGTTGATCTATGGAATAAAAGGGAATAATCTATGGAATAATACTATAGATGAGCATGATTTAAAAGCAGCAGCCCTAAGATTGTAGGATGGAAAAAAGGAAAAAGATTCTAAGTTGGACTTCACATTAGGGAGCAGCCTCATGCATGGTAAAGTGAACCCACTGCTGACTTAAATATCTCTGCTTCTACTCCGTATTCACAGAAGGGAACCAAGAGAGACAGAAATCCTTCTGTTTGTTCATCTGTTTGAGACAGAGTCTCGCTATGTAGCCCAGACTGGCCTCGAAGCGATCCTCCTGCCTCAGCCTCCTGGACACTGGGATTACAGATATGCGCCACTGCACCCAGCTTACCTGTATGCACTGTCGGGTGCTCGAATCACCTATGATCATCATAAAGGAGAGATATCCAGGCAGCCTCATTCTGGCCTCTGCTAGGAGATGTTCCTGGCCGCCTCTTGCCCAGGACATGGTCATTCCTTGCCTGGACATTTCTAGCTGTGGCCTCGACCCTCAGGACCTGGCAAGGTCTGGATCATCGCCGGTCAGAGCCTCCCAAGGCCAGGGTGGAGCCGGATGGGCCGCTGACACACAGGAAGCATCGCATCTGCACCTCCGCCACCGAGGTCGGGTTTGGGAGCGGGCGCAGGGGAAGCTGGTGAAGACCGACAGCAAAGGGTCGGTGAGAGTGGGCATCTGGGCCCCGGGGGAGGCTGGGGTACCGGCCCAGACTTCATCTGAAAGACCAGGGAACCATAGCTGGCACGTGTGTGTGGAAGTCCCTGACTGTACCTCCGGGGGGGTGCCCTAGAAACACCCCAGGGGGACCCCAGCCCGCGAGACCCCATGGCCCGGGTCAGTGGTCACTCACAGAAGTCCCTTTCCTCACTCCAGCCGGGATCCAGGCCACAGATCTCCACGGAGCCCTCGGCCTCTGCCTGGCTCCAAGGAATCTCAAAACAGCGGGGCGCTCTCCCCTTGGCAAGGGCGGCTCCTGGTTAGACCACAGCTCGGCCCGCAGCGCAGCAGACGCTGCCGGCTTCCCCCAGCTCTGCGGCTGGAGAGGAAGCGATTCCCGGTGAGCGGGAGTCAGGCTGAGCAGACTTGGGCGGATTCCGAAAGCCGCTCAGCGGCTGCATGGTGAAAACTCACGCGGGGCAGCTCCGGACACCA
>PVJX010017450.1:0-38855 GCA_004027295.1 Dolichotis patagonum
AAAAAAAAAAAAAAAAAAAAAATCATTTATAATTAAAATGTCTCAGTACTAGGAATACAAGTAACTTGAATCATAAAGGCCATCTATGGAAAAACTTGTCACTAATATCATTAGGTAATGAACCTAAAGTTGCTTTTATGCTTAAAATAAGAAATACTGAATGCTTTCCTACAGGTCAGGAACCAAGCCACGAGGTCTATAATCTTGTTTGATACTGGACTAGAGATTCTCGCCAGTGAAACAAGACATGGAAAAAGAAGCATAAAGAAAACCCCTTCAATCTGCATAATGTATGACAGTTTGTACTGAAAACGTTATAGCTGGGTGAAGCCTGCCATTTGGGGAATATGAAACAGGAAGAGAAAGCTATGAATGTCTTCATATCAAGGATGGGTAGAGTTAACTACCAAAGGAAATGCAGAAAGATAAGGTTATATTTCAGATGCTCTTTACAAAGCAGGCAAGTCTGTTACATATTTTTAAAAGATTTACCTAAAATAGCCAAGATTACAAAAATATTGGAGCCTCAGCAATCTGGAATATTTCCTTACATAGTGTATCAAACCTACACAATAAGGGAGAAGTGAAACACTGCCATATATAAATTTAGCAATATGAAAATTTCAGTAAAGATGGATCAGAACTACTGGAGCAAGGTATATGCACTTGTAACCATGGTGGCTATAATGAAATAACTCTAAAAATATACTTAGTTATGAATAAAAGTAAAATAGCATTTTTCAAATACCGGGATCAATCCAGGGCCTCTCAATGCTAGGTAGGAGCTCTACTACTGAGCAATATTCCCAGCCCCGATTTTTATTTTATTTTGAGGTAGGGTCTAAATTGCCCTTGCTAACTCTGAATGTGTGATGCGCCTGCCTCAGCTGGGATTACAGGTGTGTGTCATCATCTAGGATATTTAATGTTGTCATTACAGTAATAAAACCACACTGCACTGCATTTGCGTTTCTAGGCTATAATCAGTTATGTATCAGAATACTTTATCTCTAATTAAAAATGATTTAATACATTTCCTATAATGTTAAGGTTCCCTTTTTTACCTTGAAAGTCAGCTTTGTCTTTTACTTAAGTCATAATGGTTTTTATAAAATTGTTTCACTGAGTTTGTTAATATAAGCAATTCAGTCTCTTAACTGGCAGGGCCCTGCAGGATAGCACTGTTCAGACAGCCAGTTATCTTTCACCCAGTTCTCAAAAGGCAGAACTGGCCATGAATCAGCAGACGGTAGCACCCCACCACATGCGGTCCTTGGCAAGCCACAGAGTGGGGGCTAGGGCAAAATCAGATCAATTTCCCTACAAAAGCTCCAAGAAACGAAATGAAACACTGAGACTAAAATTAATAACAATATTTGTTGTATGTTAAAAATACACAAAAAAATACAGACACTACATTGAATTATAATTCCTAAGAAATTTCTATTTTTAACTTTAGTAGGTGATTTTTATCATTCAGCAATGTGAGCGAGCAGGCTCTGTGTCTTAACCTACAGAACGGACTTTCTCTAGCTGTAGGCTGTGATCATTAGAGCTCTCTCCTAAAACAGAAAAATAAAAAAAGTTTAAAAATAGAAAAATCATGGAAGTGGATCACTGTCAAAATATTTCAAAAACTAATGGATTAGTGTACAAAATATTCAGGTTGAATCACACAAAACAAGGCTAAGGATTGTTTTATCAAACATTTGTGTCAATTATAGAAATACAGTCTAGATTTACAACCATATATATGATTATGTATTTAACAAATGCTAATAATGAATTATGTACGCAATCTGAAGGGCTGGGGATGTCGCTCCATGGCAGCGTGCTCGTCTACTCTATGTGAAGCTCTGGTTCAATCCCTAGCAACCTACACACACACACACACACACACACACACACACACACACACCCCCAATGACAAAGCGTTTGATAAGTACTGCTAGAAAATACGAGAAAAAAAGTGTTAATTATAGAAGAAACAACTATTTGTTCCTTCCCTGCAACCAAGAATTTAAAAACTCTTCTGGCAAGCTTGAGGTCACGAGTTTGATCCCTGGAACCAAAAAAACAAAACAAAACAACAACAACAAAAAAAAGGAAAAGGAAAGAAACGAAATGAAACAAAAAAAGAATTTAAAAACTCTTTAACTTTATCATATTGGTCTAGTTTTATGGTATGATTATGATCATCAGTAAATTTGACAACTCTTATTAAAACAATTATTTTCTTGGGGCAGCTTTCAAAATTATTTAAATACAACAAGATGAGTGCACTAGGGGAAAGAAAAGGATACAGAAAAAAACATCCAAGTGTCCTGCTATACAGCCTCCCCTCTCATTCTCCAGAAATCAAACAAACTCACATATGGATTTGGTGTCCTGAGATTTTTTAGCCTACTGAATTCCCACCCACATAAGTCATGGTCTCAGATTTCCCTTCCTTGTTAGGATCTGTGATCAGATACTCTCCAACATTCTTTCTTTCTCTGGCTGCTTTGTTTTGTCTTCTTTATCCTCTAAATGTGTTTTGTCTCAAGGTTTAGCTGTAGGCCTTTATCTCTCTCCCTTCTTTTTCACTCTGTAGTAATCTAAATCCAAATTATTATTATCTTGTTTTGTACTATCATTTTGCAGATTCAGTATGGCATATTAATGTGTCTGAGATGGGACTCATACACAGGTGGTTTAAAAGCTCCACAGTCTCCGCTACAAACATTTAGTAAATGAGGGAATAAGGGAATGATGGTAGCAAGGTAGGCACAATCAGTAAGAATCAGAAAGATCTTCTGAGTCTGAAGATCTGACTTTACCAGTATATGACAGCAGGCAAGCTATTATTTCTTCAGTGTATAAAACGGGTATAACATACTGCTGTAATGTGTCAGAATGTGCCTGTGTGTGTCTGGCAAGTAGTAACTGCAAAGTACAGAAATCTACTGCTGCTATAAGAACATGCAATTTGCCTGTTTTTTTTTTCAAGAGTCACTTACTGTTAACTGCATATGGCAGAAATCTCATGGCGACATTATTTTTTATTAAACTTCCTATTAGAAAAGGAATGTGTTTATGTTAGTATAAAAATGGGACTGTCTTGATTTTACACCTTACAGTTACAATTTAAAGTCAGGTTTCTTGGCCTGGGCATGACTGATCCCCTGGGCTGGGGAATTCTGCTGTGGGGGGTGGGCTGTCCTTCACAGGGCACTGTGCTCACATCGCCTGGCAGCCCAACATTCACTATGTGCCAATAGCACTCAGCCCCGGGTCATGAAAACCCAAATGTCTCCAGATATTCTCCAGTATTCCCTGGGAACAAAAACATTCTGGAGGAGAACCACTGCTTTACTGGATAATACTGGACTCTGCTGCCTTAAGATACTATAGTTAAATACTTGTAAAACTCTTCCTTTTGTGTATAAAATTATTGTAAGTAGAATACAATCTGTAGATACCCAATGAATCTATTTTTAAATTCTAGAAAATACAAACATATGTATCCTCTTTCTTTAGGACAGTTATCAACATGCTATTTTTGGTATACACAGAAGATTCTAAATTATTTTTAAAATATAATACCTACTCAGCTGAACAAGTCTAAAACCAATTTGACAAATACAGTCAAAGATTAAATTAAATTACTTTACCTTTAGAGCTGAAATTATAGTTTGCTCAGCAGCTGGTGGGAATGAGCTCTGACTGGAAACCATCTAGAACAAGGGTTTAATCCAGTTACATTTCTGCTTAAGTCATTTATTGTTGTAAATACTAATTTTCATCAGAACATGATAAAGCTGTTTTCATTAGCTACAGTAAAATATTATTATTACTCTATATTGTATCTCATTTTATGATCTAAAAACTCCACTAAAAAATATTTTCATGTACAAAGCAAATACAGACATTCCTCCTTTAACAACCTACCTGTTTAACAACTTGGGACTTACGACCAAATTGCACAGTTTGGATTTATAATCCATCTTTTTTGGTTACACTTCTTTATGTCTTTTACAGATCTTTAATGTCTTTTTTTGTGCAATACACCTTATTTATACCATACTGTAATTTTTGCTGCTTGTACTGTACAGTACAGTACAATACTATAGTTCTGTGTTCTGCTATACATTACAACACTGCATGTAAGAGTTATGCAAATAAAAGCAAAGTCTTCAGGTTGGAGTTTCCTTTGACCATTACTTTGTCCTAAATATTGTAATGTACACACTATATACAATTCCTCATTTAGTGATCAATTAAATTAACAGTCGAGTCACAGGACTGTAATTTGGTCATTAAACAAGGTCTATACTTGAAACTGTAAGCACTGTAATGGCTACTTTTCTTTTATTCAGTTCAGATAGGTTTTAACTACAAAGTTGTAGCTAAAAAGCATCAGAATAAAGCCATATTTACGTATGCTTTTTAAAATATTCACTTTTCACCAGGTGTGATGGCACATGATTGTAATCCTAGCACTTGGGAGGCTGAGGCAGGAGGATTGTTGCAAGTTCCAGACAACCTGGACTACAAAGTGAGCTCAAAGCCAGCCTGAACTACATAGTGAGACCCTGTCTCAAAAAGACAATAAATAAACAAACAAACAAACAAATAAAAATTCACTTTTCTTTAGGCTCTCACTTAAGCAAGTCTTTAAAATACAAGTGCCACCTCAGGACCTGCACTATGCAGTTGACTCAAGGCGCCAGGAGAACAAGGAGCTCCTCCCCTCTCTGGGGGGTGGCTGTGAGCCTGCCTGCTGAGAATCAAACATCTCATGTCCTCCTGTCCCCCGTCCCGCATCCCCCCACCTTAGCAAGTGGGAGCCAGTGAATGACACATCTTATGAAAAGATTGGCTATGTTATTTAATATGAGCTCTCCATATGCAAAGATATGGACAACTATTTGGAAGAAAACAAGAGACAATATGACAGATAGTAAAGATCTCTGGTTGTCCAGCTTTGAAATTTATGCTTTCTTATATCCTGTTCTGTTCTGTTGTGTTGTGTTTAATTTTACCCCTTTTAAAATAAAATTAAAAAAAAATAAAATAAAATACAAGTGCCAGATATTTGCATTTTTAAGAATCAATATAAAAATACCAATAAAGATATGTAAATCAGGCTCAACTGAACAATCTTTCACTGCTTGTGGTGCCTCAGAGTAATGACAAAAATAAACAGGATATATATCATCAAATTTTTTGATAATTTTATTTTTCTGAGATCTACCCGTTAGTAACCCTTTAAAATATATTTTGTGTAGTGTGTGACATACATGTTTCTTGAGAAATCCCTGGCTGATAAAAGAATTTGGTAAAAATTTCAAATAAATGTTTAATAGTTACATAACTATTTTAAAATACAATCATATTAAAGCTCATCTTGTAGGTGAAATTTGTAAGAATGTTAGCTAATCCTCATCTTTTTTCTAGTCTTCTAAATATTTATCTTTCACTTGCTAAATATTTTGAAAACGATCTACAGAGAATAAACATGAGTTACTTGAAAGTAACTCATGGATGAAGTTGAAAGTGCTGTTTTCCTAGTAATGAAAAATATTGCTCAGCTTAATAAGAGTTGGACCCCAACTCTTATCTGGATTCTGCATTCATAGGTTCAACCAAACATGGATTAAAAATATTAAAGAATTTTAAAAGAACAACTGCGTCGGGGGTTAAGGATGTAGCATTCATAAGGGTCCTAGGTCCAATCCCCAGTGCTACAGAAAAACAAAAACAAAAACAAAAAACTACTGGCGTACAGAACAAATGCAGAACTTACTTTTGTCAAGATTCCCTAAATCATATAGTGTAACTATTTGCATAGTTATTATAATCTAGAGATACCATACACAGGAGGATGTACATTGGTTGGAGAATACATGTAAATGCTATGCCCCTTTAGATAAGGGATTGAGCATCCACAGATTCTAGAATCCATGGAAAGTGGGAAGGAAGGAGCCCTAGAACCAATGCCCCACAGATACCCAGCGGTGGCTGCATATGGAGGCAAACAAGTTACAGTTTAGGCATTTCTTTTAAGTGCTTTAGTAGAAATAACAAAAAAGAAACGTATATTGTCTATTTGCAAGTAATCATTAATGATGATGCTATAAAAATTTGTTATTTTTAATAAAGCTCCTCCTTGCCTTTTTTAACTCTGGTAGGACTTTCTGACATGTTGCAACATCTGACAGTTCTTATTCTGTCATTAGCTTTGCTATAACTTCTTAATACCCATGCAAGATCAAACTATAGTTTTCAATAAGTACGAATCATGTCTATTCATCCTTTAATAATTTGTGCCATCAATTTAACTTAAGGTTCTATAGTTCATGTGTTTTAAGCCAAATATAAAAACAAAAAGCACAGAAATAATAAAGGTCAGGATCAAAGACTGTTGAAAAAGAGTTAATGTCTCAGCTTATCTTACAATCATGACATTTGCATAGTATTCTTTTAAAAAAACTAACAAATTGTGGCAAGAAGGAAGAAGATGAAATTAAATCAAAAGAAACTAATTAAAGCAAAATAAAGTTACCTTTGTTATTGACTGGTGCAACTTATACAATGAATTCACTACTGCCACATTTCTTTTCTGCCCTTCAGTAAGAGGCCCAATCACCTGACTTGCATCTCCTTGTGTGGACAGCTGTAAAAATTCAACACAGTAAGATTAACAAAATGATACTGCATATTTTTCCTTTAACTGGGGAGATGTTTCATACTCACTTGAAAAATATAATGTTAACTGGAAATACTGCGATCAAGTTAAAAGTTTTGGACTTCAGGTAAAAGTAATCTCTGCAGAGATATTGCCATTAATGTAGAAGCAAATTGGTCTTGTACAGGAAGAACAACTTTCTTAATACTTCATGGTTGATGAGCCCATGAGACAAGTGTAACCCAAATGCCCAGTGTGTGCTGTTACTGTGATATACAAGCACAGCACCCCTAAGGAATACTTTTTTGCAATTGCCAATAGACTTCTTTCTATTCAGAAACTCAGAAATAAGCTGCTAAATAAAGGAAGGAAAAGAGGAGGGGGAAAAATAAACCTAAGTCTTGTGTATATTTGGCAGCCCAATACTCCAATGAAATGAATGGCAGAAAGAGGATATTACTCTTTAGGTAAATTGTTTTTTTTAAAAAAGGAAATTGCCCAAGATTATACTATGCATAGATGATCACTAGAACTGATATTAAAATTTATTTCTAAATGCATGAGTTTTAGGATAAAAACATGGATTGCTTTATTGAGTTAATTTGTATCTGTCATAGACTGTGTTTAACTTGTTTTTTTTTTTTGTACTGGGGATTGAACTCATGACCTCGTGTAGGCACTTACACCTCTGAGCTAAACCCTTGGCCCCAAGTCTTTTTTTTTTTTGAGTACCGGGGATCGAACTCATGACCTCACACTTGCCAGGCAGGTGCTTACGCCACTGAGCTAAATCCCCAGCCCTTAGACTACATTCAAGAAAAATAATCCACACATTAATTGCTCTCATACTGATCTGATTCTAATTCAGTCCTGTATAGCAATTATTACTTACAGATAAATTATACTTGATAAGGATATATAAAATATGATGTAATTTATTCCATAAATGTGAACGGAGATCTCAAACATGAAAAACTGACCACTTGGGAGAATTAAAATTAAGAAAGCTTTCCCATTGTTATAGTAAGCCACAGAAACTGAGAAAAAGAAATACTATGTTTTTACTTTCTTTCAATAAACACAATTTTTAAAAATTAAATTCTATCTCTATTTGTTCATTTCCTACCAGTATGAAACAGGATGGTAAAAAGCATTAAAAACTGCAGTTAAGAAGAAAATAGTTTTTCTTTAAAGTTGCCATTTGCGATGGTGATTAAATCCACATAAAACATTTTCATATCAGGTTAAATAACTCCAATTCATTTTTACTTTTCCCATGGACAGTTACCAACTTGAATGAAGCTATGTTCCAAAATAGCAGTCTAAAGAAAATTGTATTTTGCTGTGGTGAAACAACGTTAAAAGTCAGATATTCAAGGAATCTATCAATCTAATTTAATTTATAATATGGTGAGCTAATACTAACGGAAGCTCTGCACTCCCAAGAGAAAGCAGATGATAGGCTCTGTGCAGTGTTAGTGTGTGCGACACTCTGGAGATTAAATTGCAATAGCCAGTGGCATCAGTATTATGGCAATGGATGGGGAGGAGTGACTATATACCTCGCTGCAATGAGCATTTAAAAGGATCCCATTGGCTCATGTCCGTAGAGCCAGCTACTGAGAGGTCGAGGCAGGCAGATTGTATGAACTCAGGAGTTTGAGGTCAGTTGGGGTACTATATCAAGAGCTAGTCTCAAGAAAGAAAAAAAAGAAAGAATAGTTATGAGTTTGAGTTGTACAATTTTAAAAATCCAATCTTTCTTGGTTGTTTCAAAAATTTTGAAGAACTGACAAAGAAATGAGAAAGAAATTTTATTTCAATTTATATTATCTATATGAGTTAATTTTATCTTAAATTCATGTGCTCCACATTTAATGACGAAACAAGTTTACTGTGAGAAAAGTCTGGGAATTGTTTTATTAATGAGGATTGATCATATTTGCGGGTTTACAAGTATGGAAAATCCCTTCTCCATCTTAGTGATGGTATCATCAGAGCGCTAAGTGGTGACAAATGTTAGCCTGGATGTGAGGGAAAGGAACCCTCCCAGTGGCAATGTAAAAAGGAAATGCCACTTTGAAAATAAGTTAATAATCAAAGGTAAAAAAGGGCGACCACAATACTCAGCAATGCAACTCCTGCTTATATATACGGGAAATAAAAACACATGTTTACACAAAACCATGCACATAAAAGTTCATAGGCGCATTACTTATAACCAAAAAATGGAAACAATCTAAACATCAACTGATAAAATGATAAATCAGCATAGACTATCCATTTAACATTAACTAGCAATAAAAAAATGAAGTTGACACACATTGCATCATGAATCAATCTTGAAAACATTACCCTAAGTAAAAGCCAGTCACAGAAGGCTGGCCATATGTTAAATGACTACATTTATCTGAAATACCTAGAAAAGATAAAAGCAAATTCACAGACACAAACTAGACTGATCCATCAATTGATCTATCTCATGTTTTTATCAGCCTCACTGATGAAAATGTTGCATAAGACAAAGCTGAAGATATAGTTTTTCCCATAATGAAAATCAACCATTAATAAAGACTATTACAAATTGAGTAAATCACTTGGCAAATCTGCTTAGATACATTGGTGTCCAAGCTGTATACTTCCATTATGTCCACAAGTTATGAAATTCAATGATTTTACTGAAATCTCGGTATCATAGCTCTATGACATTCTCTTCATAAACAGGTCAAGGTACTTTGATAAAAAAGGAAACCAAGTTAATATATTATGTTCTATTATTAAAAAATGTTCAAGCCCCAGTGCTTTGTAAATGACAATGAAATAAACAGGAATCCGGAACTCACAAGGTTGGAGAGGATTCTGAAATATAAACTAGTCTTGGCTTTAGGCAGTGCTGCATCAGAGCCAGCAGACAAAAACATTTTTAAAGTATTCCAGAGGCAGCCTCATTGACATTGTTTTGTTATGAGTATTGACAGCCTCATTGTCATTATGTTTTTCTTCCTGAAAAGTTAAGACTTTTTTTCTCACAAGTATTTTTAGAAACACTAAAACATTGACTTTTTCTGAGATTTTTACTATGAACACGTTCAAATATACAGAAAGGCTAAAAAAAGTGTACAACAAACTCCACTATACTGATAACCTAGAGTCCCAATTAATGTTTTAAAATATCTGCTTTATGTATCTATTTCTTTATCCATTTTATAGCTTTGATATATCTCAAAATAACTTGCTGAGATCAGTGTACTTGTTCTCTCTGATTTCACCCAATGATTAGTTTATTTCTATAACTTTATATAATTTTTTAAAAAAATATGCCTATAAAGCAGGTGTGGTGACACATGCTTGTAATTCCAGCACTTGGGAGGCTGGGGCAGGAATTGCTGTAAGTTCAAGGGCAGGCTGGTCTACATAGCAAGATCTTGTCTCTAAAAAACTATAAATAAATCAGTAAATGAGGGAGCAAACGAGCAAGAGAGCGAGCAAGCAAGCAACCAAGCAAGGCAGCCTATAAAGCCTCTTCACTTAAGAAAGTATTTCTGGCATTCAGAGATTTGCTCCTTTCCACTGCTACCCATTCTGCACTGCACAGAATGGGTTTCTCAGTTTGCTCTGCCCACTATTCTTGGTTAACAGCTACCTGCAGTAGACAAAGACTACACGTATTTTAGAAGTATCAAAAGACTTGTCTCTGCCACTTGCTAGCCAAGTGACTTGTAGCTTCAATTTCTTTTTTTTTTTTTTTAATCGGTACCAGGGATTGAACTCACATCTGCCTGCTTGCAAGGCAGGTGCTTATGCCTCTGAGCTGAATCCCCAGCCCCTGTAGCTTCAATTTCATCAGCAATAGTGTGGAACTAATAATAAAGTTTACAGCAAAGGAGGCTGGGTAAACTGTCTTTCCAGACAATTCTGGCTCATTCTTATTTCTACTCACTTACCCTTCCCTTGTGTCCTCCCCACCTATACTTGTTTCAGTACTGGCCAGGGACTACAGACACAGATTTAAGATTTGGGAATCAGAATCAAACATGGGTGAAGGTGTCAAGTTTAGAGTGGGTGCTGCTCCAATTAGGCCAACATAACAAAGCAGCTGTTTTGCTTTGCTCCTGTTACACAGGAGGTGCTTTATTTCAGAATCCTCCACTAACCTTGTGTCACTGTAACTTTTATTGTCTCCTATTTCCTGCATTTGCGCTCTTGAAAATTCACTTTTTACTAGTTCACACACAAGTAGAAGAAGCTCATTCAACACCTACTGAATGACTAAAGGGTCAGAAAAATAGTTACTCTGTCAAAGCCCAGTTTACCTGAGAAGAACAAAATTGTGTTAATTTAACTGAAAAGAAGTGGAACTACTTAAGCGGCTGGAAAGTGGAAGCAATGAAGATTCAACATTCTGCACTGGATGTGGTGGTATATGCCTACTACCCCAGGAACTTTAGAGAGTAAGGCAGGAAGATGTCAAGGTGTGAGGCGGGTATGGAGGGGGAGGGAAGGGAGGAGAAAGGAGGAAGAGGAGGACAGGAGAGAGGAGCTTTTTAAAATTCTAAAATACACTTATAAGGAATCATGCTACATCATGTTACACCATTCCAATATACTCTGGAAAGATGTGAAAAATTGAAAGAATCATATGTGAGTTAAAGCTCATTTATGTGAATGCACACTCTCATTGACACAAACTCACATGAGACAATCCACGAAATAAACAAATTCGTAATTATTAAAACAATTCCCCTGTACAAGTGACACAATATATTATTCCTTTGTAAATTTATCTGAACAAAATACTTTTCAGAAATTTAATTTCTGTACATCTGCTGCTAGAAACTGATGAGCCTGAATTCCTGAAACAACAGGTCATGTAGTTAGCATGAAGACAGGTGTATAAAATGTTTAACCTGTTGATGAAATGACCAAGAGCTCTCTAATCACCTCTGAAGATTAAAAGTAAAAGAAATAAACTTGGCAAGGCAAGGGGTGAGTTAGATAACAGCTTTAAATTATTAGACAGAAAATTTATTGAAAATTATTTGTAGGACTCCAAAAAATGTCTGAAATGAACAATAATATATTGTAAGTTGGTTATGAATTACAAAAGTATAAGTTACTTTCCAGATATTGTGCAAATACAACTAAGGGTCTATGTATCTACTATTTCCATTATTGTTAGGACAATGTGAAGACTACAGGATATATCCTTTTTACATGGATTATTCATAATCCTTCTAATTACTTCTCTGTAAGCATACATAAAATATGTTAGAATTTATTTCACAGATTTAAAGAAAAAAACAAAGTGAAATGCATACTAATCTCTTTCCTAAATGAAAATGAATAAACATTTTTACAGTCAAATCATGAATTTTTAACAAAAATTTTGAAATAAGCTTTGATCAACCTTTATAGTTATAGCTATACTTATTTTTTAAAAAACCATAAGCCTTAGCTGGGCATAGTGGCACACTCCTGTAATCCTAGCACTTGGGAGGCTGAGGCGGGAGAATCATCTGCACATTTGAGAGAAACCTGGGCTACAAGGTGAGTCCAAGGCCCGCCTGAATTGCATAGCAAGACTGTCTCAAAAAAAAAAAATGAAAAACAAACAACAACAACAAAACCCAGTAAGCCTTTGTACAATTACTAAATTAATTTTTAATGCATAATGTCTAGCAAGATAAAATGTTCTGATCTAATAGAGGTTTTCTACCCAATTTTAGGATTCATAGCAAAAAAAAGTACACATGAAATGGCAAAGTATTATCATTGCTCTTCTTTTAATGATAAGCGGGAAAGGCAAATCTATGGCTCCCAAATTGTTGCTCCTCCTTTTCATGCATGTGAAAGACATCAGGAAGCAATGCAGTGCTGTTAAGGCCTCGCAACACAGCACTCCAGCAAGTGACCAGAGAACTCTTTAGACTTGAGCCATGAGATGAAATCTAGGAATGCCTGATAGGCATCCTGTCGGGACTCTGGACACAAGGTCCAGTGGTCCCAGCTGTAGTCTCTGACTCACCTAACTATTTGGTAGGCCAGTCAATCCTACCAAGCAATACATTCCAAGAGTTTTAAAATTGTTTCTTTACATATTCCTCCATTAAAAATGTATCACAAGAGAACAATACAGAAAAGTTACATGCATGCAGTTGCTACTTATAAAACAGAGAAATAAGAAAACCCTATATACTTAAGACTAAAGAAATAGTTGGGTATATGAATCAACTCATATGAAGAAACCAAGTATAGTAGAAGATGGTGTGTTGTAATATTAACTTTTAAAAAAAGAGATTTGTCTGAGTAGTTTGTTCCCACAAAAAGACCAGAAAGTAAAACTGTTAGTACGAAGCATTACGTTAAAGGAAAAGTAGTAAAACACTAATAAAAAGCATTCTGGAATTCCTTAAAATATCTAAAATATCGTTAGAATTATATACTTGTTAAATACACTTAGAATTTGTCATACAAAATAATTTCATCAATTATAAAAATTGAAAGATAAAATTTTCCTCTCTGAAAAACTTAAGAAAAAATGAGCAAATGGTTTGGTTACTCTTTACTTGCCCAAAAGCAGGATTTGAAGAAAAATAATTTCTTTAAGGTACTATTCAATAAACTAATCTGTGACACAAATGCAAATAAAATGATTCTTATTTTGGCTTATATATCAAATGCTTTCATCACAAATTACTTGGCTGAGATTTAAATATAAATATTATGATTATACATTATCATGTCAAGTATTCTACATGAATAAAATTATATGTTCAGATATCACAGATAGATTATCAAATGTTTTAATGTTAAATATAGTTTGTAATACATTGGAAGTATCTCACTTAAAATCTTCAGATTTAAGGTATATTTGTTAATCAACATAAAGAACAAATCCTTAGATTTACACAGCAATTGCTTATTTCCCTGGGACATAACCTAACTAAACTTTCTTGATGAATAATACTAATTTACTTGGGTGCTAAAACCATCAGAAAATATTTTCAACAAAATCTTCCTACAGTGGATGTCACACTTCTCTGGTTTCAAGCAAAGTCTACTTAAGAAGTTAACCACTGTGGACATTCACTGGTATGAGAGTGAGCAGTGTTTCTGTGTGGTTACACACCTTTTTGTTATCGCACTACAGGAAATACACAGCTGCTCGTCCTTTCACTGATGCAACAGCCATAGGTTAAACCTTTTGAAATTTTCTGTCTCCTTCCCTCATTCCTAGAGTATAAGCTCTCTTTTTTTGGACCTCTTTTTGATATTCTTCCCTCATCTTGATCTAATTTGCCATGAAGTGGGAAAACAGAGGACTAGCCATGCTAAACTAGGAGACTTTCTGATGAGTGCAGTGTGACTTTTGTAAATGGACATAGTGACACCAATTTCAGCTGCTCAGAGAATGTTTTCCTTTCCCACCTGCTCTTTAAACTGTACAGAACTACTGGGCAGTCCTGCCTTATATAAGGAGTACTCCCTCATATCACAGGGTCAGTCCAGAGGGGCTCTGTCCTAAGCACTATCCCCTTGTGGTACAGTGCAGGTCCCAATTAAACTTTGCTCCAGAATTTATGATTCTTTATTTCCAGTAAAATGGGATGAATAGGTTGCACAAGTAGCTGCTAAAACTAGGGGCTACTATATTTTAGTACCCATTGATCATTTTCTGTTATTCGGTTCAGAAAGCCCTGTAATTCTTTCACTCTTTGCATGGCTTTATACTATTTTGTTATGTTTGATATTACTGTATTTGAAACTATGCTCAAGTATAGCAGAGTAAGAGATATTGTGAAAGCTACTGTTGATGTCCAGTTGTCTTAATGTAAAGTACTGTGTTGCCTATGTTGTCCTGTTCTGATCTGCTCTGTACTGCCTTCTTTTGTTTTATTCTCTTTAAAATTAAAAAAACAAACAAAAAAAAAAAACAAAAAAAAACTAGGGGCTACTAGCCACCATGAGTTCCAAAAACCAATGGTGTAGATGTGTAGTGATCTATGGAAAGCCTTAGAGAGGCAGTGGAAGTTGCTGGAAGACTTTCGGGAAGCTGCCAAGAGGGCTACAAGCCTCAGCCGCTGAGGAGCTGACGGGGTGGCCAGAAACTGCCAAGAGCCACAATACTAAGAGATGTCACAGTAAGGGCTGAGCGCCACTGGCATGCAAAACCCGAACATGGGGTGGGGGTGCAATTCGCTGATTCATGATTTCTATCAGAATTAAGCAAAAGGACTCTTAACTGAGTAGTGACACTCCAATACAAGCACTTAATGTTCTGAAGTACACTGTATTAGCTAAATCCTGTAAATGTTGGTATGCTGTATTTTCATTTTAATTTCATTCGAAATATTTTTAAAGCTTTCCCTCTTTGCAAGTGATTCTGAAAGACATAACCATTTCAGAGTCTCTCATCTACAGTGCAAGTGAGGCACATTCAGTTGAGACTCCACCTGCCCAAGGCAGCAGCATCTTTTTCTGAACCTTGGAGTACTGCTTTGAAGTGAATTCTTATCTTCTGTTGTCTCTTGTTACCTACGTGTACATAATAAACACAATTTATGCAGCTTCTTGTATTTTAATATGTTCCATCTCACTGAACTCAGACAAGTTCATAACCAGTGAACAATGAATCTGCTTTACAGTTTAGCAAGACACAAATATTTTATTGCATAACAATGTGAATAAACTGAACATTATTAAACTATAATTAAAATAGTTAATGTGGTTAATTTTTTTTGAGACAGGCTGGTCTCCTAGTCCTCGGCTCAAGTGATTCTTACATTTCAGACTCCCAAGTGGCTGGAACCATAAAAGGATACCACCATACCAAGCTAAAAGGTAAATTTTATATGAGGTGTACTTCACCATAATTAAAATTGTTTTCAGATGTGTGAACTTTATTGCATAGAATTTACATCCTGGTAGTCTTTTCTTTTAAAAAAATCTCTTTTTTACCTCATGGGTCATTTAAAAGTGTGGTATATATTCACATATTTGGGGAATTTTCCAGCTAACTTTCAGTTGTTTGGGGAAAAATAGTCATGGACTTTTCTGAAATGTGTGGGGGTATTTTCCTAGAAAAAATGTACACAGTATAAATATTTTATAATTTCTTGGGGTTTAAAGAATTCTTGAAACATCTGCTAGACTAACAATTCATATCCTAAGTTACTGAAAAATACTGCAAAGATTGCCCAAGACAGAAAAAAGATTTTCTTGATTCTCATCACAGAGAGAATCTTTCCACATGCCACCATTCTGCGGTTGACCTTATTTTAGGTGTCTCAGGAAACACTCCCAACGGGCACAACCCCACTCTAGTCAGTTGGGCAAGTCAGCTGCGCAAAACTACGCTGTCTGATATAGCAAAGGATAATCAAAGACAGTTAACAGCTTGTAAGATACAAATGAACTCTTGTAATTCCACTGCACTGAATTTCAGTTTGCACCCTAATGTTTCCAGAATGAAGTGTTAGTATGTCCTCTCACTGTCTGTGTTTGTCCCTGGTACCTTCCCATACCTTTCTCCTCACTACTGCTACTAAAGATCTCATCTCAGAGAATCATATCAGATGCTGACAATGAAGAGACCCAGTTACCATGTGATTCTGCAGCCCAATTTCTGAGCATTGTTTGGCCCTGGTCCCATTTGCTAAGCAATCTTCCTGACAAAGGCTGATGCCTACAGCAGCCGTAGGCAGCAAATGCAGGTTTCCTGTAGATATGATTTACTGAATATGGCTACAACTTCACTGCTTTGTGTATTTCTATGTCTGTGTGTATGTGAGGAGGAGAGTTCTCTGAGGTAACTACAATTTAATTCTGGCTAAGTGTAGACAACTTTTTCTCCTAGAAATATACTTTCAAATAGTATTACTTTGAGATCCTCATGAAAGAATTAGTCACATTCCATACCTTAAAACAGGGTAGGACTACCAATAAGCCTGAAAAGATAAAAACTGTATAGCAGTGAAAAATTGACTAGGTAATTCAGAGGAAACCTCTCAATGATAACATCTGGAAAAGCTGGATAATATTTTTAAAAATTTCTTGATGGTAATAAATTTCTAACATCGCAATGAAACATTATGGGGAAAGATACAACTGCCCAATTTCTTTTCAAACCACTGGCTAATATTTGTATTTCTTGAGATGGGTATAAAGATTCTATTTACTCACAGACTAAATTCCAGATTTTGGAATAAAGAAGAAAAAAATGAATGAAAAAAGTTTTTTTCCATGAGGAAAGAAGTATTTCTTTAAATATTATATGGTTATAGTTAAGGTAATGAAAACAAGTTTAGGACACTAAATATTAAAGAATGTGATCAAGGACCAACATATACAGTGTCATTAAACAAAATCCTACAGAAAAGACTCATAATCAAGCGCAGTGATGTATGCCTATAGTTCCAGATACTCAGGGGGTTAGAGTAGGATAATCAGAGGCCAGCTTGGGTAACAGAGCAAGGCCTTAGTTAAAAACAAAACCCCCTAAAACAAAAATGAAATACAAACAAACAGGTTTCCTTTTTTTTTTTTCAGGCTTCTTTTTTTAAAAGTCACATGAACATATTAACATTAAAATCATTCAGTAAATTACTGTAGCAATGAGTTTATCTTCTTTGGGTATGAAGCAAATTGTCAAAACACATACTTGAGGACTGAAATAAGAAAAGTATACCTTTGGGAATTAAAAAAAAAAGTTCATGAGCTCTCTTTTTTGTAGTTTGGCTTTGTGACAGATGGCATATGGCCCTAATTCTTCACCTATGTTTGCACCCACATTATTTGCTAGTAAGAAGTCTGGTGGGCCAGATTTACAGGATACTTTTGTTTCCCATGCTTCTACCTTCACCTTGAAGTCAACTCCTGAGAGGTTGCTACAGGATTATAGATATGTAGAAGACTCTTAACTATGCCAAAAGCAACCTTGATCAAGACCAGCCAGTCACATGAGCAAAGCCAGCTGCACTAAGCAAAGCCAACTGGCTGTTCCCATCTAGAGCTGTTAAGCCTGAGTGATAAATGCTTCCAGTATGCCATTCAGAGTTGTGTCTGTCTATCATACATTATTCTTATGGCAACAGATAAATCATATAAACTTGGGCAGACATAAACTCAAAACTTGGAAATTTTTACTTTCTCTTCTTATCTCATGAGAAAAACCACTATTTATCATTGCTCTCTATCATCACTACAACCTACTAACTTTAACATAAGCATGACAGTCCATCTATTACTGACCTGGCACAGCCCACAGAAATCAAATTTTTACAAGTCTGGGAAGTATGTCAAAAAGCTGTCTTACCGGAAGGAAGAAAGCAGTATCGCTAAGAGAGTCCAATGTTAAAACAGAGTAGAAGGCTATCTAAACAATCAAGGAGACAGTTAACTCAAAGGAGTAGCTGTTTGTATTATAGCTAAAATGGTACAAGAGAGCTTAAGGATACATTTCATCTGTTTGTGCGTAATATAAGAGTGCTTCCAAGTGATTTCATATTTTTTTATTATTTACTTGAATGTGAATAAAACAAATCACTACCATTTTAACACTGCATAGAGTGGTATCCATGTAGAAACACTGAAATCTCCAATAAATAATCCTTGTGAAACTAAAAAAATTGAACTCATATGTCTCTATATCATTATTTGCATAATACTTATGTGAGTTTTCTTCCATTAAAGAAATGTCAGGCAGGCACTTATGCGACTGAGCTATATCACTGGCCCAATTAAAGGAATGTCAAGTCTCCAGGTTACTCATGAAATTATACCAAGTATCAAGTATAATTTACAAAGCCTTCAAACAAAACCCTTCTGTCCAAAACTACTGATTTCACATACAGTTACTGACCTGCACTGAAATGGAAACCTTTCCTTAAAATGTCATTCCCAATTATTGTTTCAAATGGTCTGCAACTTAATTACTTGTCAGTGTACTTTCTCATAGTTCATAACACTTGACATTTAACACTAAGATTCTAGATGTCATTCCTTAAAACCACCAAGTACTAATAATTGCTGAAAAATACCTAATAATTCATATTTTAAAAGGAATACTTATATTTGCCTATAATTTTATTACAAAAATTTAAAATCCTGAGAATTCTAAAGGTCACAATAGTTCCCTTGTACAGTAATATTTTGATTTCTTTTTAACAGAGAGGACAAGGAAGAACAGATTTAACATTTCCATTATAAGGTATAGTTACATCTTAAAAGTGCCTGTTTCAGACTATACAAACAAATGCCCACTATTTCACCACTGAATAATTCACTGAAGTCAATCATAAAATGTTATGATATATATGATTAATAGATATGTACGTACATGTTTGCGTGTTTTGAACACAAAAGTTTACTTAGTGAACTGATTATAACTTTACAAATTTTACTTAGTGAAATGCTCATAAGTTCACAAATGCTACCAGGCAAAAAGAATAAGGATTTTTAAATGAAAGTTTAAAGAGCACTGATCTCATTTTTAGAAAAGAACACCTAGGAAGCTGATATTGATGATACATTTTGCAAAAGAAGATATAAACCCCACTGTTTAAAACTCACATGTGAGAATTCAATGCTAATCCTTCTTACTTTAAAACCGAACTAAGTTATCATATAAGTATTAAGGGCATATATGTTAAATAAATGATGATACATATAAGTCATCTATCACATATGGATTAAAGTAATACAGGTCTCTGTCATGTTATAAAGTCAATAAGTACATCACAAAACAGCATGTATTACACAATCATGCTTTTATTAAATAAAAAGGATGTTATATTTGCACATGGATACAAGTCAGGACAGTGGTTTTTTGAGACAGGCTGTCTCAAAAACAAAACCTCTGTAGTCCAGGCTGGCCTTGAACTTACTATGTAGCCTAGGCTGGCCTTGACTTGAGGCTATCTTTCTGCCTCAGCCTCCCGAGTACTGGGATTACAGGTATGCACCAAAGTGTGCAGCTAGTTTTAAACCTCAAAGTCTGGTCTGGTCATTTTTAGAAAAGAACACCTAGGAAGCTGCTATACTTGTTCACTGGTATTCTACGTTTAGTTGTACTGGTCATACTAATAATCTTTCTCAGCCTCGATTTCTACATTTTGTAGCAGTAGACATTAATACTCTCATTTCACAATGATACTTGTAAAACAGATGAGATAATACACGTAAATGGATTGGTATAGTCCCTGACTCAATGTATGTGCTTTAAAATGGTAGTTACTACCCTACTTGCAAAACTGGATTGTTTGAGCTGGGTATGGTGGTGCACACCTGTAATGCTAATACTCTGGAGGCTGAGGCAGGAGGATCATCATGATTTTCAGATCAGACTAGGCTGCATAGTGAGTTCAAGGCCAGCTGGAATTACACAGTAACAGAGTGACATTCCCGTCTCAAAACAAAAAAACAAAAAACAAAAAACCCAAACTGCTTGGTTTGTTATCATTTCAGATTCAGAAAAAAACAGAATTTGTCCTTGTAGAGCTATAGATATGCATGGCATATACTTTTGATAACTCATAACAAAAAGCCTTAGGGGAAAACACATACATAATGATAAAAATATTTTCCAACTTATTATTATAAGCATATAAGTGTATTTTATTTATAATTTATTAGTTAACTTTACTACATGTCAGAACATTACGATCAGTCTGGGAAACCCTAGTGTGAGCCTTTCTCCCGATACGAACTAAAGCTATAATTAAGCATATTAAAATTACTTGGTAGCCAAGACACTTCTAATCTTTAGAGAAATAAATTTAGGACTCAGAAAGCTGCTCATTGTATATTTCAGGTTGTATTTTTAAGTTCCCTTTCTGAAAGTATGCCTTTAAATTTCTAGCTTTCCTTTATCTCACTACTTGAACATTCCATTAATGATTTAATTTCTGTCACTTCTTAACTTTATGGATTTAGGCTTATATTTTTCATCTACAAAAAGAATCTTCTACTTACTTTTGGTGCTGGGGATCAAACTCACAACCTTGCGCTTGCCAGGTAGGCACTTATGCCACTGAGCTAAATCCCCAGCTCAGAATCCCCTATGTAAAGATACTGCTTTTATCCTAAATCTCAGGTCAGCACTTCCTTTATACAGTTGTTATTCTACATAAAAATTTCTAGTCTTTCTTCAACAAAAATCTTAGTATTTAGCTGTTTTCTTCCCAATGTTTTTAGTGAAACCGTTTCAGAAGAATAACATTGAATAATCAAAGAATACAACGAGTCAAATTTTAAAAAAAAATTATGGGGTCAGGGATATAGTTCAGCAGCACAGCACCTGTCTGGCAAGTGTGAGGTCATGAGTTCTATTCTCAGTACCAAAAAACAAACAAAAAACCAAGAATAGCAGAAATGGTATTATTAACAGCTAAGAAACAAATATTAACAGTGAAATGTTATTTCAGCCATTAGTTGATAATGTACTTTGTAATAATTATCATCGTATTATTGTTTAATGCTCAGGCCTTTCTTATGCACCTAAATGAAAGCTGAAAAGTAAAATTATCGGGGGAGGGGTAAATTCTAATAAAGAATGGAAAAGGCCAACAACTTTCCATTAACCTTCAGGATTGCACGATAAGTAGCCCTGAGCAATTTAGGGCCACAAACTATATAACCAGAAATATCATGCAATAACATTAGTGAAACTGCATTATTTTTATTTTTTCAAAGGCTTTTTGGTCACGACGTTAACCGAAATCACGTGTTGCCATTATTGCCCCTCCTTCACCCCATAGTATCCTGCCACATCTCCAAAGCAAAATACTTTCTGTGTGTGTTGATTCTTTCTGTCCTCTGGGTGACTGTCGTATAGAATTTTTTTTGACATCTTCAGTAGCTACACTAACCTCTAGTAGATAAAATTTTATTGAATTTTATTTATAAACATTTTTTTAAAGCAATGAACATTATAATAAAGCATCTACAAGCAAAGTTGGGAGAGAGAAATTAGTATCTAATTGCCTATAAAGAGCTCCCATGTCTTTACATGGCTATTTCTCAATAAACAAAGTTTAAAAAAAAAGTCTATAAATTACTGTCAAGATTACAAAATCAATTTAATGTTAAATAGCACCATACAGGCAAACAAAATTTGGCCTTCCATTGGGAATGAAATTGGGAGGCCCACACCAATAAGGATCATTTTATACAAATTATTTCAGTTCAATTTGTCAACAATCTACCCTAAAAATTATAATAGAACCCACTGGAACCAAGATACAGGTAAAAACAGATTACTTGATTTATTATGATGATAGATATAATTAGTCGAGTATTGTATGATTAATTTAAACAAAAGTTCAGAAATAAGAGATACCACTTACAAGCTGCTCCGATTTTACACCATATAACTGGATGGTCTTTGCCACATTTTTTGACACAGCTAATGTGAGGTTTGCATCAACAGCAGCTACATTTAGCTCACTAGAGAAAACAAGCAGATTTGAATCATTATCAGTATAGTTCGCCACCAAAGCAAAGAGCAACATTTAAACCTAAATAGAGTATATGATGTGGTAATTCTTTTTATAGATTTTCTGACTATTCCCATGACTTGGTCGCAGTTTCACTTTTCATCTTAAATTCAGCATTAGGAAATAGTGCTTTGAGATGGTTTTGTTAATGATCAGTTTCTCATTAATAAGAGCACATCATGTGTGAGTTCAGTCTGTGATTAAGAGTAAATTGTATACAGATTTTTAAAGTAGCACACTTGCTAATATTGCTAAGTGCAATTAGAGACACTGCATATCATAGACATCTGTAAGGAAATGACAGCTCTTGAATGGAAATGATGACCTTGGAGGGACATATGCTAAAAATATATATTACACATAGTATATAAAGATACTCATTTTCTGTAGAAATTATGCCAATTTATGGTATTCTGTATAAAGTGTTTTTTTAAAGAATGTGTCAAATGCATAACAGCAATAATTTGATCTTAAAAATGTGAATTCTTGAAGCATTTTTTCGCTGTTTCATGTTCAATGCTGAATTACTTGAGATATTTGATTTGATTCACGCCCCCTGCCCAAAAAAAACCAATGTAACAATGTTACAACTGGAACAATGACCAAGGATACTAGAAGTTTAAAAGTGCATATAAATTCATGGAAAGGCAGTATGCAAAAAAGGAAACTATTATCTCCGAAGTAGACTCAATCTTAGCACTTAATCAGGTTATCTTTTTAAAGAAAGTAAGGAAGCTTCAAAGTGTAACACTAGTGCTGCATATCATGTCACAAAAATGCCCTTTCATGTTCTACTGACACTAATTTTATTAATATTCATTTTTAAATCATATTAAACACTGACAGAAGTATTCTTCATGCTCCAGATTACATCTGATTATAGCACCAGCAACGTCAGGCTGCATAGAGGAATGGGAGAACATTTCTTTAACATTTACATAGAGGTCAAAGACCTCTTTGTTGACTTTAGGGTAATTTTTATCATTGGCACACTAAACAGGTGACAGAGACATAAGAGTGAAAATCTAGAGTCAAGTTAATAGGGAAAAGTTTGGGACCAAGATGGTGGGCAGTCTACACCATTTATACATGTTTACAGATCAAGATAGGCTTATATATGTTACACTTGTGGCTTTTAAAAATACTTTGTCTTCCAGCAATCAGAACCACTATCTTCAAATCTGTATTCTAAAAGAATTACAGTTCTATACATGGGTACTATATAGCCCAGCCACTATTTTTACTCTACAAAATATTCACCTCAAATGTACAGACTTAAGCTGTTAGGTACGTCAGGGCTGAGATAGTCTCAATTGCAAACTAAGGTGGATGACTGCTAATTGCACACGTCTAAAGGCAGCAGGACAATTACATTGTCTGCAATCACTCAGGTGGCACCTCTGTAGGACACCTCCCTTTATAGAGTTTTAAAAGCTGCCACATTCATTTAGGAAGCTTAAAATAGCAAACACAAGTAGGCTAATCAAGATCAGAATCTTGTTGCTGCTATCAAGCACCTTCTGCATTTAGAATAAAAAATATTAAATTCTATGTTTTAGTTTCTTAATTTGTATTAATTATTTTCATACTTACTTTTCTGTATAACATTAGGAATATACTATGGTATGAAAGGGTAGGCTGACTTTACATCCTTGGTAAAACAGGGAATAATTAAGACTATTTTTAGACTATCTTTGAATGGTTTTATTAACTAGAATCTCAAGTACTTACAATGCGTGCACTCATTAACTGCAAAACTCTTGACTTAATTGCACACCTAATTACTTGAATAATTTGAATTAAATTTAAAATGCACTGCTATCAGACATCACTAACAAATATGGAGGCATGTTATAACATATCCTTATACAAATAATACATACCTTGCTATAGTTTTAATGATCCCATCAAGTTCATCAGAGGAAGGAGGATTACGCCCACCAGGGGGGAAAACCAAGTTGATAGGATCAAAGAGTCTAGATAAGGATTTTGAGAGATAAGCAGCCTCATAAGGTTGCAGTGAGTCTTTCAAAGCCTTTTCTGGACTGTGGAAACAAGATTTAAAAAAAAAAAAGTTCTATAAAACTGATAGTGCATCAGGCAATAAATTCCGTTTCAAAAACGTTATCTCCTATACAAAATGTAACTATATTAAAAAAAGAAAATGACTTGTTTTAAAATGTATAAATATAGCTACAAATGTATTTCATAATTAAACATTTGTTAAAGATCATATACATATTTTTGTTTACACATCTACACATAAGTCCCAGCAACACATGTAATATGATATGTACCAGTATCAAATATATTATCTGTCACCTGAAAGCAAAAGAATAAAAGTGTAAGAGCCCATTAACCCTGATAGAAGCTACCCCTTTATTTAGGGAATCCGATGTCCAGAGTATTCAAAACATGTAAGCACGGCGTGCTTGGAGAGACCTGCCCTGGTACTCAGCCCTTCCCCCACAGCTGCCGTCTTCCACAAGTCTCACTGACCGACAGAGAAGGCACAGAGCTGGATTCTTACAGTTTCCCTTTTGTGTTACTACTAATAAGAATGAAGGCAAAATAAAAGGCTTTTTTTTATTAAAGTCTTATCACATAAATACACTCGACTAGAGTTCTAATTTGTTTTCAAAATATTCTTCATAAAATAAAAGTTAATTTATTCAATACTCTTTTCCCCCTTTCAACAGTTCCTCTAGATTCTCATTTGGCAGTCAAATGATTGGATCTTTAATTTTCCTTTGACAATTACTATTAAATGTCTATAACCATTATTTTTATGTGTTTCTTTACTCTATAATTCCATAATTTTTTTCGCATCTTCTGTTTATAATCCTTCTACCAGCCTCTCCACTGACCTTTTTTTTTTTTTTTTAAAAGAATGGATTTCCCATTATCTTAAATGTTAACCTTGACAATATCTGACCTGCTCCCTTATATACAGGAAATCTGGCTTTCTCTTTCTCTCACCCTTCTGGTCAACTGACAAGCCTACAGGTCAGAAGGCTCTTGGCTCCTATTTTATAATTCCATAGTTATCTCTTAATACTTTCTCACTCATGAACTATTCCACTCAGCACCTGTATGCTGAGAATACAATGCACCAAGCACTTTGACAAGTGCTGGGAAGATACAGATTAAGAGTACTGTATAATCTAGTGAGCAAAATGTACAGGTCCGGTGCAAATTGTGTAATTTTTATAACAGCTAAAGATACAAAGAGAAGAACTAGTATCTAAACCTGTCTCAAGCAATCCTCTAAGTTCATGTCATCTATATAAATGTATTTTCTGTATCATACTCCTGTTACCTACTAACCTTAGGAAGTCTTTTCTCTCTTCTGTAGAAATTTTGGCCCTGAATTTGAGTTAATAACCTTCTTATTCTTCAAATAAGCTGCAAAAATTCTTGGTGACTACAATGTTGAAATATGCAATTTCTTAAAACCTGTCCTGTATTAGAAGTTTATATTTAGTACAGACAGCTTTAAAAAAACAACAACAAAAAACCCCCCTCTGCTATGGAGCTTACAAATTTTGAACTGTTCTATCTCTAAGATCTCCAAATTCAAAGACAACTTTCCATATGCCTGACCTTCTATCATATCTTTTCTTCCCACAAATATTATCAAGTCTCTACAATATGTCAAGTATTTCCTAGGTACAGGCCAATCAGTGTGATATCAATTTTTAAGAAATCTACCAGCCTTTTAAAGTTTACAAGCTAACAAATGATACAAAAAATAAATTTAATGAGTTTAATATGGAATCTGATAGCAGTAAGTGCTAAAAGAAAAACAAAGCGAAGAAGACAGTGTGTAGGTTTAACTTGCTTTTTAAATCCAAATTTTAGGAAGGATGTGGCAAAAAGAAGGCTTACTAAGTTTTCCTTGTATCATAAAAACAAAGAAATTTTCCTTAGACTCAGGTAATGCAGAACCAACCCATGTTTTCTTCTCTGCTTACTTCTCAAAGACTAGCTTAAATCTATTCTGTCAGAAAAATTATTTTCATAATTTTTTTATTTCATAGAATATGGGTCCTACTTCATTTCCTCATCAACATTTTCCTGAATTTAGTCTCCATGGGGTGATAATTATGTATCATTAGTCTAAACATTGGATTTTCTTCCAGTTTGGTCCTCCTCCTCATTGAGTTTACCACTTTTCTTTTTCTTAAAATTAAGAGAAACAATTCCTTAATACCACTTGTGAATCTATGGAACATTCTTCTGACAAGGGAGATGATAACAATCTGCTATAGTTTTTATCAGCCTTTCTACTATTAATATGAACCTAGTGTTTAAAGAAAGGTGCAAAGGACAATCTCTCTATCCGGTACTCAAATAGAAACTTAAAAATACTCTTTCAAGTACTGGTATACTGGTTTCCGATGTGACTCCTAAATACAGCTACATTATGATACTTTGTATGTTATCTGAGGAATTTTCTGAGGGTAGTTTTGATTATAGTTTTTTTCCTAATACACTGAAAACCTGTCCTAGGATGATCTATTTTTCCTGCAGCTTCTGAACAAGTGAGATCCTTTTATATCACATTTATGTAAATGGCCTATCAATAATGATGCTAATCTGATGTAAGTACAGATCATTAAATATGAATTAAAAGACAATGACTGCATATGTTCATCTCCTAGCTTCTAATTATACCACTTAGTGTTATACATTAACAGTGATTCTAGCAAGAGCCAAAACATGCATCTTAAGGTGAAATTTGACCTTTTAGTTAAGTCTTAGGAAGTCTCTTAAAGTATATAAATTTAAAAAATCATTACAAATATTTGCATGTTTAGTGTATTCCCAAATTCTAATTTATAGTACAAATTTAAGAAAAACAAAAATCCTTTACATTTCCACAAACAACTCATATTAAACAAACATACTCATAATCTGGCTTTTTTGATATGAATATATCTTGTTTATCATCTTCCATGTTTTGCACGTCAACATAGAGGTCTGCGGTTCCACTCGCATTAAAATTTCCTTGGATACTTTGACTATACTGTTGAAGACGCTTCCACAAATCATTGTAAAGGCGTAATAATTTAGGGTATTCTCCTTCAAAGGCCTGTTTCAAAAACATAGATGCTGCCAACCAAAATAAACAGCATAGGTTAGATAAATGATAAAGCAATAAAAAGTAGTAAAAGTGCTTCTTTCACATACAAAATTCTGTTACAAATAGATCACTAGTAAAACACAAACGCGAGACATGATCCAATGATGTTTTTTAAAATAATGCTTTGGTAACATTACTTTTCCACTTATATAATTCCTTTGGTATAAATGGACACATTTACAATTATAGGAAAAGAGTTCACCAAACTGACTTAATTTAAATTTATGCAATTCTTCATCCAGAGTAACAAAAACATATTCTCTTCAAGTATACATGGAATATTCTCCAAGATCAGCAATAGGTGAGTTTCAAGTCCTACATAGCATATCCTAAGTAAATATGTTTTTGAAAATTAGAAATGAGTAACAAAAAGATACCTGAAAAACTATTTTTAACTTTAAAAAGTGATTTTAAGTCACAGATCAAAAAAGGAAACCAAAAGGGAAATGCAAAACTATTTTCCACTGAATGAAAATTATAATATTACAGGTAAAATTTGTGGTATGTCATTAAAGGAATACATACCCAGAAATGGAGAAAAAAAACTCCAAAATAAACAGAAGGAAGAAAAACATCACAGATTATCAATGAAAGAGAAAACAGGAAAATAATACACTAGTTCAGAAACACTGAAACCAAAACCTTATTCCCTGAAAAGATGCGTAACTTTGACAAACTTCTCGCCTAATGAATTATGATAAGAGAAGAGAAACAAGCTAACCACATGAAAAGTAAGAGTCAATTGTATTGCATGTCCTTCAGATACTAAGAAAAAAATAAATTATAAATAATTTTATGCCCATCAATTTGAAAACTTTTAATGTATAAATTCCTTGAGAGATACAAACTATGCACTTGGTAACAAAATGAATGGTCGGTATTTACTGGAATTCTTTGTTAAAAATCTTTCAAAAGATAACTACACCCAGCTGACTTCGGTGGCAAATTCTATCAAACAATTTAAGGAAGAAATACTACTGCCAATTCTACACCAATTCCCAACTCATTCTTGAGGCCAGCATTATCCTGATATCAAAACCAAAGACATTAAAAGAAAAAAATGATTAAATACTATAGAATAGTATTTCTCACAAATATAGATACAAAAATTGTGAGTCAAATTTCAGCAAATTCAACAACATAAAAAAAAGATGCTACTTCATGACCAAGATTTTTTCCCAGGAACTTGATTGAATATTTTAAAATTAATCAGTGTGATTCATCATATTAACAAATTAATAAGAAATAGTCTATCACTTCAATGGATGAAGAAAAACTATTTGAAAAAAATCTAATGTTCATTCTTAGTAACAATTTCTTCATGAACAAAAAATAGAAAGGAACATACTCTGATAAATACTCAGACTGGGCAAGCATGGATGACACTGAAGTAAGGGCCACTGTGATCATTTATGTAGAAAGACTCATCTAATCTACCAAAGTTACTGGAGATACTAAGTGAATTTAAGGATATAAGATTTAATATATATTTGAAATGGCAATATATTTGAAAGTAAGAACCTTTATGGGCCTTACTATGTTTCTGGGGTTTTCTGCTATTCTTTCCCTAACAACAGAAACACACATTATGGAATCCTATACCAGCTGAGTACACATTCTATACCACAATCTTGTCCTTTTTTTAAGTTGGAATATATAGCATGAAGTCTTTTCCAACCTTCTAACTCTCTAACCATTAGCTTCACTTATAAATATGACCACACCCCCATCTCATGGAGAAAATAAAGGCTGCTAGAAAAGAATCCTGTTAACGTTTAATTTCTCCTACCCACGTCATCAGTGGTTTTAGTAGTCAATTTGCATGGCAGGAGCAAGCACCCATTCTATGCAGAACAAACTTCAACTTCTAGTTTGAACCCATTCCATTTCATCTCTAAGGTTTTTATTGCATGTCTTTTGTAGTTTAGTTCTCCACTTCCCACTAGTCCCTAAGATCAATAAAACACTGACTCATAACATGAAAAACCAAAACTACAGAGAATGTGGCAACATAATTCCCCTTGACTCTGTAACTGTCCACTTGTAGCCATGGCTGCTGTGTAATAATAGCCTAGACACATTTCTTTTTTTCTTTCCGACTGCAACTAGACTTCCAAATGACACAGTGCCAATGGACTTATTTTAGTCAAAGTCACAATATCATCTTAACTGCCAAAAAACAGTGGGTACTTTTCTGATCTCTCTCACTTGATCTGTTAATGACTCTTTTTTGAGAAATTCTCCTGACCCCATTTTCTCTTGGGTTTTCCACTTTTCCTTTCTTCTCACTCTCATTTTTTTTGAAAAGGTCTTGCTATGTTGCCCAAACAGGCATTGAATTCACTATCCTGCCGAAGCATCCCCAGTAGTAGAGATTCCTGGTTCATGATACCCTGCTCAAATTCGCATTTGTTTGTCCTATTCTTCTGTGCTGACCACCTTCCTCTGCCTGAAATGCTTTCTTTGAAATTTTGAAAACAATGGTGTTACAGTTTTCAAATATATAAAACACAGAGCATAGTATAATGAATCTCCATGTATCTGTCACGTAACTTCAACACCTACCACTCAATCCTGTTTTTTCTGTATGTCTAGTCACTCCTCCCAACCATTACCAAATATTTTGCAAAAGTCAAATATTTCATTCATATATTCATCATGTATCTCTAATAACAGGAGCTGTTTTTTTAAAAAATTATATTCCTAGTTCTCTTGTAATACTTTATTAAATAAACAATCAGTGATCACATTTGCTTGATTAATTTAGGACCTATGCAATCAATTTAGGACTCATAAATAGCCCATAAAAACAATCAGCTGGGCTGGGAATTTAGCTCAGCTGCATAATCGCCTGCCTGGCAAGAGCAAGGTTGCAAGCTCAATCCCTGGTACAAAAAAAAAAAAAAAAAAAACACAAAACTCAGCTGACATAGCATCAAACCTAATCTGTGCTTTCCCTTCTCTTTTCACCGCCTTTAATTCTTTAAGAAACTAGGTCATGTGTCTTTATAAAGTTTCCCAGAGTTTGTATTTTACTGAGTGTACCCTTTTGTCCCTCTGTTTCCTGTAAATTAGTAGCTGGATCTAAAAAACAATGCCTTTCAACTTTGGCTGCACACTGAAACAACCAGTGAGCTTCAAGAAATCTCGATGTTTGTGTTGTGTCCTGAGAGACTGTAATGTAATTATAGTTCACACTTTGGAATTTCTAAATACTAAGTGATACTGAAGTGCATCCAATTTGAAAATCACTGATATAGATAATAATTTGACCAAACCCTAGTGGTGTAAGCTACATTCCAAGCCATTTTTTAATTTTTTATTTTGACACAGTCTTACCAAGTCACTAAATTGTTTAGGACGGGCTTGAACTTGCGATCCTCCTGCTTCAGCCTCCTAGAGTGCTGGGATTACAGACATGTGCCACAGTACCCAGGAAATCCTAGGCTGTATAACTTCTGCCAAGGCTGCTACATATGTAATGTCTAAATTTGTGTACTGCTTGCCTTTCTAATGAAATTAACAGCTATTAACAACCATTGTCTATATCTATTGTCAGTGGTTATAAAATGAAGATAGTCTAACATTCCTTCTGTATGTATTAGAGACAAAACTTTTATAAACAGATACTTCTCCCCTCAATTATTTGGTTTCTCCAGAGTATCATTTGTATAGGACAGTCAGATTAAAATGTTTGAGTTTTTCTCCTTTATTCACCAATTTTCAAAGTTCCAAACACTGTTAAGGAAAACCTGTATTTATAACAATGTGAATTGAACTCAAGGATCTGGGCATATTTGATGGATTTAAATCCCTTTCAAATGTTATCCTTACTGATGTTTAGTTTCCTGCATCTCTAGCAAGTATCTATTTAAATTGCTTCCTGAGTCATTTCATTGCAACTTGGTACACTCAGATATCGTCCTTGCTTCGAATAAGGGGTTACAGAATTATTTTGCCCTTTCCTACCACAGGAATCACTCATTTCTTCAAGGAATCTTCCTTTCTTTAAATAGAAAATCACGTTTAAAGGCAATAACATGAGTTTCTAGAGAGTCTCAACAATAATGAAATGGCCATTATTCCTAGGCTTTTTCAGACAAAAAAAATATATATGTCAAATTATACTGATTAAAGAAAAAATGTCTCATCAGTTCACTTTCACCTCATCCACCTTGTATGTTCTTTCTCCTAGAATGAAGACCCTGATTCACTATGTTATAACATAATTAATCATTTATTTTCACCCATGTCACATACACAACAATCTGACACTAATGAAATTAGTACTATCACCATTACCTTGATTACTGGAAAGACTTGATGAGTTTTAGGGCAGTTCTTCTGTCCTCTATGTATATCTCAACAGGATTAACAGAAAGGAATTGTAGTTAAAAGCAAAGGTTAAGCTAGGCACAATGGTGTGCTTCTGCTATCCCACCTATGAGGCAGGCTGAGGCAGAATTCTGGATCAAAAGTTGAAAGCCAGCTTGGGCAAAACAGTGAGACACTTCTAAAAATAAACCAAACCAAAACAAAACAAAAGACAAATGAGTAAGCAGAAAATCAAAAGATATCCTCTCTGTGTGATTATATCATATATTTAAATTTAATTGCATCATTTTTCATTTGATTTTTAGAAAGTTTTTCTTTTTTGTTTTGTTTTATAAGTCATATAAACTGTTTATATGGCCTCAAATTTATATATAAAGTTGTCTTATTTCATATTTAATGAAAAAAATAAAATTTCAAAACAAAATAAGAAAATAACAATAGTTAACACATTGAATATTGTTATATTCAAAGTAGTCACTCAGAGTACAAAATATGGTTATAAAAATTTCTCTGAATTATATATTAGCATAAACCCTTCTTTTCAATGAACTAAGACACTAGTATTTTTTTCTTTTTCCTTCCTTCCTTTTCCCCTTCAACCCACCCTAGTTCCTAACTTTTGTCCTTATTTCCTCCCATGTGTTCTTCACCTCTACCTCCAAATACTGGTAACCACTTTTATGGGTTTTATAATTTATCTTCTAGGTTTTTTTAAAACAGACAAAAATGCATATTTACATCACTCCTTTTCTTAGGTAAATGACAACAAACTATACACACATTTATTAGTAGTATATAAAGATAGCCCTCATTCTTTCCTATACCTGCTCCCAATCTTTCAATAGCTGCATGGCATTCCATTTTTGAAAGTATCATAGTTTAGTTAACCTCCTAGTGATGAACATTGGGGGGCATTTCCATTATTTGCTATTCCACATAATGATATGATGCATAGCCTTCTGGTAAATAAGTTTCCATATTTTGCCAGTGTATCTATGGAATAGATTGAGGAATTATTACTGAGTAAAATAACAAATGGGTTGGGCTCCCAATAACCCCAATATACAATTCCCCCAATGACTGAACTTCCTTCTACTAGACCCTACCTTTTAAAGATTGTACACCTTCCATTAACCACAGGATAGGGACCAAGTCTTTAAAACACAGAGCTTTGTGGAACATTTCTGGTTCGAACGGTGGCACATATGTATATGCGAAAGTTTCTTTTCTAAAAGTACTTTATTTAGAATTTCATTTTCCTTTTAAGTGCTTATTTTAAGTTGAACGAATTACTTTTATTGTTATAATTTTCAGAATGCTTAATATCATAAAGCTTTTAGACATCAACTTAATGCTTTAGGAATTAATCCATAAGAGAATGTTCATTATGTATAGAGCACTGTGTCATGTGATAGGAATATAACATAGAATGGATAGATAGGAATATAACATAGAAGTTTTTTTTCCAAAACTTAGCCAAGCTAAGTAGTTTCCAAAACTACAGCCAAGCTAGTAAAGAGGTACTGTAATACAGGGGGTTAAGTGTCACAATCAGGGACGGTAAAAGTTCTATCAAAGTACACAGAGGGTGTCTTGCTCACATTTGGGAGTGCAGGGGGACGTAGGTATCAGGGAACACTTTATTTCTAAACTGAGACTTGAGAGATGAATGTGTTATCCAGATGAAAGGGACAGACTTTTTCAGGCATTTGTAACTACTAAGAAGAGAAAAGATGATTCATTCAAAAATGTAAGCTCAAGTACTGAGATGAACAGATAAAAAAGAAAATAATGAATGTTGAGAAACAGGAAGGGACCTGAAAAGTCATGTTTGGATTATATCCTGAGAGTACTAGAGGAAAGGAAATGGAGAAATATCAGTTCTTTGTAACTTTTTAAAAAGTCACATATGCTTTTTATTATTAATTGTATATATATAGTACACTGTGATAATTTAATACACATATACAATATATAACAAATCAGACAGCATTTTTACCTCAAGTATTTTTGAATTAACACATATAAATTTTTTAAAAGTTCAAGTTTGGCCCAAGCTGAGGATCTCTGCTATAGGAAGAGAAGCTAACAAACTTTTAGGGTTTCATAAGACTGCAGTGAAATGTTGGAAAAGTCAGAGAATCTGAGCAAGTTTCCCATGGAACATTTGCTGATCTCTAAAGGTATGAGAAAAGCTGGGACGTATCTACTGCTCCAAAACTTAGACAATTCTTCACGCCTGTGGTGCTTAGAAAGCAAAGTACAGCAGAGGGAGAGAACATGCCACAGATCCCAGCCAGGTTTTAACACCCAGGGACATTCACTCATTCTGATGTTTCATGAAGTGGGAAGTCTGGGAACCTTTGGTCAATAAAACTAATCAGCCTCAGTATTTAAGCCCTGAGGAAACTAAGAACCTCCAACTTCTAAAATAAAGGCCTGGAGAAGCATGTCAAACGAAAAGAAGAGAATGAGATCGAGGTTGAGTCTTGTTAACACTGCAACTGCCCAAAGTCAACCCATCCTAGAGTACATTAAAATGATCAAACACACACAACTGGAAAGCCATGGGGAAAGTCCAAGAATATACTCCAGAATACACAAATGCATCCCATTTGTCAGTAAGACTGACAATTCTATAGAAAATTAAGACACTATCAAGTGTGGCACATGCCTGTAACCTTAGTTACTTTGGACAGCTGAGGCAATACGATAATTTTGAGGTCAGCCTGGACAATGTAGCAAGACTGTCTCAAAATAAAGTTTAAAACAATAGGGGAGAAGAGGCTGGGGAATACAGCACGGCAGTACACTATTTGGCTACCACACATGAGGCTCTTAGTTCAACTGCCAGTAGAAAGAAAAAGAGAGTAGGAGGAGGGGAGGGGAAAGGAGGGGAAGGAAAGAGGAAGCTGGGGGTAGAATGGAAGGGAGTGAGGAAGGGTGGAAGGGACTAAGGAAAGGAGCAGGGAGGGTGGGGTGGGAAGGAGTTGGGGAAGGCCTTCTGTAAAAAACAAAATAATGACATAGTCAATACACATATGGAGAAATGAATTATCATTAGGTACAAAGGAAATAATGTCAAAACCACAACATGACTCGAAATCTAACTAAAACAAAACTTCTGACTTGAAGAAAAAACAATGAAATTTCAAGTATTGACAAGAATGTGGAAAACTAGAACCCTTACACATATTGCCAATAGGAGTTTAAGTTGGTACAACATAATGGAGAATGCCCTTCGACAGTGTCTATGAAAGGCAAACATATGCATGCTCTGTGACTAACAGCATTCATTTCCTATAGGTGCTGTAACAAATCATCATAAGCCTGAGAGTTTTAAACAACTGTGTATTAATTTTTAAAAACTGTATGTTGAGGGCTGGGGATTTAGCTCAGTGGCATAAGCGCCTGCCTGGTAAGCGAGAGGTCAGGTAAGTTAGGGTTAGGGCCTTGGTACCAAAATACATACATACATACATACATACATACATACATTCATACATACATACAAACTATATGTTGTCCTATTGTTTTGGAGGTCACAAGTCTGCAATCAGTCTTACTATACTAAAATCAGTTTCATTATACCAAAGTCAAAGTATCAGCAGAGCGCTGTTGCTCTGGAAGTTACAGGGGATAACTTGCTTTTTCTCCACCTACCTATACTCCTTGGCTTGTGGTTTCTCTTTACAGCACTTTTATTGTTCTGACTTCTGTTCTACTAACAGATCTCCTCTTTTGAATTGCTCCCCTGAATCCCTCTTATTCTGACAAGTGCATGATTATCCTGGCCCTACCCAGGTGGTCCATAATTTCTCCATTTAAAGAAATTACACTTGCCAAATCTCTTCTGCTGTGTAAACTAACATAGCCGTGACATCTGGACATTAAAACATGGAATTCTAGGAGGGCTATCTGCCCACCAGTGTTCTACTTCTAAGTTTAGTCCCAGTAAAATTACACAAAATTATCTTACTGACATCATTGAGAACAGCTACAAATAGCAAATAATTTAAATGGATATTAATAATATGGTAGATATGGTGCATTATAAGGTTTTATAGTACATTCACAGGATGGAATAGTTTACAACACAGAGAATAACCTACAAGTACTGTATATGTAATAATGTGGAGTACTCAAAAAAATGTTGATCAAGACAGCAGACATGAGAGTACAAACTAGATTAATTCATACAAAATAAGAAAGTAAAAAATTTTAAAAACCAATCTATTGCACAAGAAATTTCCTTAGCAGAACAGTGGGCACAGAAATTAGGAGGGAACATCTAGTCTACAGGTAACACTGTTTCTTAATTTTGATGCTGCTCTTGACAGATATGTTGAGATAAGAAAAACTCATCTATGTATATAATTATGCTACTCATAGCTTTTATTTTGAATATTAAAATGATTTTTTAAAAGATCATGAGATGTCAATAGAGGATTTTAATCAGCTTTCTTCCTGCCAAAGAAAGAATCTAAACACTAATTTGATTTATTGTCCCTCCAGGTGATATAAATTTTTAGTACTTGTCTTAAAGACCACTGACAATTAATCTTGATTATTACCTTGACTGACTATGGGTTAGAGAAAAGCATGCTTCTAGGTGTCTGTGCTGGTCATGGGCGTGGCCTTGGGGACTGTTTCTGGTTCCTGGACTTCCACTCCAGCTCTCCCTCTACACTGCGCTTCCTGTGTGTCCCAAGGTGAAGAGCTTTTCTCCACCATGCCCTCTGCCTTGCTGCCAGCCCAAATATGGACTGAAACTTTTGAAACTATGAGCCAAAACAAACCTTTTTCTTTTTAAATTGTTTATGTCAAGTTATTGTTTCTTGCAGCAACAATCACAACAAAACGATCAATACAAATACCCTCAATCTCTTTTCTTCCTTTTTTTTTTTTTTAAACAAGACTCAAGTTTTCCTCTTGCTGTCCCACAGCATGCTTAGGATGGTACCTTATAAGCTCTTTGGAACTCTGTAGTGAAATAGTTTAATTGCAGGGATAAAGATTCTAAAAGGTTTTTTTCCTTTTTTATTTTTGGTAGTAGTAGATTGAACCCATGACCTTGTGTGTGCAAAGCAAGAATTCTACAAAGCTACATCCCCAGCCCTCTAGAAGGCATTTTTAAATGAGGCTGTGAGGTTATTTTCTTAAAAGCATATGTATTTGTGTAGATGCACGTCAAACATTAAATATTAATAACTGTATGGTGTAACTTGTACACCATTCTAACTTTTAAAAACTAAGCTGCAAGCTCATAATTGTGTAGGTTGCTATCCTCCTAGTAGGAAGATTTGACTCAATTACCATTCTAGTTTTTAAAATGAAAAGGTAATGAGTTTTAGCAGAAAATATTTCAAGTCTTAAAATTTTCTAAATCTTAAAAATTGCTGCTCTCACTCATCCTTCTTTTATTCACATCTTATTTTCTAAAGAATTAAGAGATAATATTGTATTAGGTATCTTATTTGTATGAACAATTTAGGTGCTGAAGGGTTTTGAGAGACTAATATTACATAAGCGGTTCTAAACAATTTTAAAAAGATACTTGTTGGATTTTTTGAGCACATTTTAAAAGATGCTTTTTGTTTTTTATAGTGAACTCGGTATCTTGTGCGAGTCAAGATCTTGTGAGAGTCTTGTGTACCTCTGAGCTACACTCCAAGCCCTAAAAATACTTTTAAGTACTTAAGTCTGCATAAAATGGCACTGGCAGCTTTTATTCCTTGATTCCCGCCTTTCTTTCCTTTCTATAAACCAGCACTTACTGAAGCTCTACTGTGTGCTAGGTACCCTTCTAGCTATTGAGCTACTGTCACAATCACAGCAGCATTTCCTGTCTAATCGGATTTACATTCTGGTGGTAGTGGTGTGGAGTGGGGGGAAGGGTAGGACGTTAGACACTCTAGATTAAAATATAATACAGCATATTACAAAGCGATAACAGATTTATTTTTGTGAAACTTCTGAATTATACCTTCTAGTAGAACATCTTTTTACTAAGTATGAACATGTGTAATCAGAAAGAGCATGTTCCTAACTAGGAAAATTTCCCTTTAGATATACTCTGCCAAAATATTACCTACTTAGTCTGCTACACTGTAATCCTCAACTGTACAGATGGTTACATTCCTTAATATTGACTGTCTATAATGTTAAGAAGTGCTACAGTATACTTCAGGGACTTTACTTGCTATAAAAATAGAGGATGCTTTATAAACAACTTTCTTTGGAGTTCTCCCAGAGGAAGTTATTAAAGTAATAATGCTTTCAGAAGTAACAGACTTCTCTGAATGTGAAATATTAATGAGACTCCTAAAAATATTATACTTCATCTCGATAACTTCTTTGACTATAAAAGTCACACAGACCTGTGACTTCATTTAACCTTTATTTTTCCATGAAGCCCCTATCTCCAAGAACATTGACCCTGGGAATTTTGGACTTCAACAGAGGAATCTGATGGTACACACGACATTTAGTCCACAATGAAGATGTTTTAAATATTTCTGACAACTATTTTCCTTTCTCATTTTCTTAGCTCTGAGACAAACATTATATGTATGTCAGACTGTTTGCTATGTTCCACAGGTACCGAGATTCTGATCATTCTGAAAGTTTGCTTTATTTTGAATAATGTCTATAGTTACACCTTTAAGTTCACTGAAGTTTTTCTTCTTAACAGTTAAACCTGCTATTAGGAATAATAATTTCAGATATTATATTCTTCCAACAGTATTATAAAACCTGAAATAATGATAAATTAAGGAAATGACTTGCCAGATCTGCATGCTAAAATTGAACCACACTGATAAGTGAAAATATAAAAGACCTAAATAAATAGGAAGACATAACATTCTGCGTATCAGAAGATTTAGTATTATTAAATTTTGATTTCATTACAAACTGATCCCAACTCATTGCAATCGTAATCAAAATCTTAAAAACAAATGTTTGCAAAAATGACAAAGTAAATCTGAAGTAAATACGGAAATATGAAGACTTAGGACAAAACTATTTTAAAAAAGCAAAAAACAGGAAGACATACTCTTGTGATCAAAACTCTGTGATACTGATGCAGACATAGATAATATTTTCAACAAAAAAATTCCAAGAAGTGAAGATGCAGAGAACACTTTTAAAGAGTAATACTAAAAGGAATGAAACTGAGAAATTTATATCATATAGAAATAATACCATC
>PVJX010017451.1:0-38310 GCA_004027295.1 Dolichotis patagonum
TTTTCAGTCTATGAATTTCCTTTCCATTTAAATGTGTTTCTTGTATACAGTATACCTATGTCTTCTTTAGACATGCTGAGAAATTCTTTCAGTAGTTTGTGATTTCTTCTTTTACCTGAGACATTTTACAATCTCAGGAAGTTGTTTCCTTACTTCAGTTGCTATCCTCTCAGAAATTTCAGGTGTGTGATTTCTGTTTTCTTCTATGACTGTATCTCCCAGGCTTATTCTGTGTGGGCTAGAGGTCTGAATTTGCCTTTTGCTCCTTCATCTTGACATTCTCCTGGGTTCCTCCCACGAATCTGGTTGTGGGGCCTCAGGCATTTTGTGTGCTGGCTGCTGCTAGGCAGTGTAGGGGGATGGGATAGGCACATGGGTGCCTCTCAGATTGACAGGGAGGTAGTAGGGTGTGAAGTGAGCTTCTCCAGACCTATGCAGCTACACTGTGGTTTTGCTGATGATCAGGAGTGTGTGGAGGTGGGGCTGCTTCTCTCAGCCTGTGTGTCTACACTGGGACTCCCACGATGGTGGCAGACACACAGGGATGTGTTTGTCTGATTCTGCTAGTGGGTGATGGCTGCCAGAGGGAACCAAGGGCCTCCAATGGGGGCTTACGGTTGCACAGGGCTCACCGGCCTGTGTGTCCCTTCTCCTGCTGGCTGCCTACAGGAAGGAGCCTTCCAGTGGCAGCTCCCTGAAGGTAAAGGCAGATCTGCTGGTTCTGTCTGCCCATGCTGGCCTCCTGCAGGACATGGCCTTTTGGCAGGGGTGCACAGCAGGCAGAGGTGGATCTGTCTGTCTCCCTTGGCCCGTGCTGGGTATGCAGAGGAAAGGCCCTTACGGTGGAGGTGCCCAGCAGGCAGAGGCGGATCTTCTTCTGGCTCTTTCTGCCCACACTGGGCGTGCGGAGGACTAGATTTACTTTTATTGCCTGTGTTTTGGGAAACTTACTCAAATAATCTTTGACTCTACTAATATATTAAAGGTTTAACCTGATGTTGACTTGTAGGGATTTCATTCTTTCAGGTTTTACATTTAAGTCCAAAGATAAATATTAATATTTGTACATCATGTGAGATACAACTCTAGTTTAATTTTTCTGCATATGAATTCCAGTTTTTCCAATACCGCTTATTGAAAAGACTGTCCTTTCTTGAATAGACTGACTACTTCATCAAAAAGAGGATACCTTCTCCACTGCTGGTGGGAGTGTAGACTGGTACAACTATTGTGAAAATCAGTATGGATATTACTCAAAAAACTAGGATTAGAGGTCCCTTTTGACCCAGCTATTGCCCTTCTGGGTATTTCCTCAGAAGAAGTAAAAACATCATACCAAAGCCACATATGTAAACCCACCCATGTTTATAGTAGCGTAAGTCATAATAGCTAAATCTTGGAAATAAACCAAATGCCCATCAATGGAAGAATGGATAAAAAAAGAGATTTTTTATATAATGGAATATTACTTTGCTATAAGAAGGATAAACTAGAGGCTTTTCATAGGTAAATGGGTGCAACTAGACACCATACTCATAAGTGAATTAAATCAAAATCACATGTTTAAACATCATATTGTCTCTCTAGTGTAAGAAACTGAAAAAGTAAATGAGATCCAAAATCTACAATAGATATTGTGAAAAGGAAAGAAACTGCTCAAAAGAAAAGAACAACTGGGATGAATGAAAGGAGAAAATAAGGAAGGAAAAAGAAAAAAAAATTAGCTAAAATAGTTATACTACTGATTTCTTTTAGTTCATTTTTAAAAAGGCTTGTGCTTATATTGTTTGAACAATGTTGCATGCCTATAACTTGTAATCTAAGCAACTGCTCTGAAGATAACACAATATATTGACCATTGTTAACTTACTATTATCTTGCTTTAAAATTCTGTGCCAATGTTTTTATTGTATTTTTCCTCTTTAAAATAAAAAAGTCAGTTAGCTATAAACACATTAATTTCTGGCTATTCTGTTCTGTTTCATTTTTCTATGTGTTGGCTTTTATGCCAATAGCATTCTGTTTTATTTATTAGAGCTTCATAGTATTTTTGAAGTCAGATATTATGATACCTCCAGTTTTGTTCATTTTACTCAGGATTGATTTTGTTTTTTGTGTCATTTCTGATTCCACATGGGTTTTGAAATTGTTTCTTCTGAAGAAACAATTGGTGAAGAATATCATTGGTGTTTTGATGACAATTACATTGAATCTGTATATTGTTTTGGGCAGCATAATATTTTACAATATTAATTCTTACAATGCTCAAGCATACACTGTCTGTAGTTGTCTGTGTGTGCTCTAATTTCTTGCATCACATTTTATAATTTTCATTGTAAAGGTCTTTACTTACTTGGTTAAATTTATTTCTAGGCATAATGTGTGAATGTGCCTATTGTAAATGGTATTGGTTTTTAATTTCTCTTTCAGCCAACTCATTATGGGTACATAAAAAGTTACTGTTTTCTGTATTCTGACTTTGTGTTATACAATCTTGATTGCCTTTCTCTTTCTGAAAACATCATATTGCTCAGTACCAATGGTGAAATTTTGCTGATGTGACCTGATAAGCAAGAAGTAGTAACCACTCTAAACTATTGATGAGACATTTGTGTCAGATGGTGCAAAATAAATCAGAGTGAAATTTAGAGGCCTTTTGAAAGTTGTACATGAATATCCCCATTGAAATATAGCTGTAAAATGCCTCAAACAATACTAGTAAATTGAATTCAATATCATGCCAAAAGTGTCATTCTCTGTGCTCAAGAAGTATATGTCTCTGTGATACAAGAATAATTGAACATATGCAAATTTCATAGCATGAGATATGTGCCTCATTAACAGAATAAAGGACAAAACTCATCATCGTATCAATATGGTAGCTGTCAGAAAAACATTTGACAAAACTCAATATTGTGTCACGATTAAAAGCTACTAACAAATTAGATATAAAAAAGCAACTTAACATAATACAGTACATATGACAAACTCAAGCATGACATCACATTCAGTAGTGAGAAGCTGAACATTTTCTTTAAGTTTGAGAACAAAACAAAGATTCCCACTCTTATCAGTTCTTTTTGACACAGTGCTAGAGGTCCTAGCTAAAGCAATTAGCAAAGAGAAAAAATAATGAACTTTCAAATCATGAAGTAAAATTGTTCTTGTTTCCAGATGATGCTGTATATATATTCAGTAAAGTTGCAGGACACAAAATTAATATACAATCAGCACCATTTTTATGCACTACCAATGAACTATTCAAAAGAGAAATTAAGAAAATAATTCCATTTGTAGTAACTACAAACACAGCAAAATACTTAAAAATAAATTTAACTAAAGAGGTGAAAGATCCACATAATTAAAATAATGAAAACTATAAAACATTGATGAAAGGAATTAGAAGATACAATTAAGTGGGAAGATATCCCATGTTTATGGATTGAAATAACATTGTTAAGATGTCCATACTACCCAAAGTGATTACAGATTTGATGTGATCCCCATGACATCTCAAATGATATTTTTCATAGAAAAAATCCTGTGATTTTTATAAATTTAAATAATACTCTGAATAGTTTAAGTAAAAAGACAATGCTTGAGACATCACACTACCTGATTTCAAAATCCATCACAAAAATATAGCACAAAACAGTATGCTTCTGGTGTAAAAACAGAAATACAGACCAATGAAACAAAATACAAAGCCTAGAAATAAGTCCACTCATTCACACATAATTAATTTTTTATACAAATGCCAAAGCACACAATGGAGAAAGAAAAGTCTCCTTAAGAAAAGTTTTTGGAAGAACTGGGTATCTACATGCAGAAGAAAGAAATTGGACCCTTATCTTATTCTATGTACAAAAGTCAATTAAAAATAGGTAAAGCATCAAAAGGCCCCAAATTGTAAAACTACTATGAGAAAGCAAATGGGAAAACACCATAACTTTGATCTGAGCAAGAATTTTGGGATAGGATTCCAAAAGCACAGATATAAAAAGCAAATATAGACAACTGAGATTATATCAAACTAAAATGTTTTTGTACAGGAAGGGAACCAATCAACAGAATGAGACAAACTAAAGGCTTGCAGAAAATGTTTGTAAAAATATATACCCAATAATAGGTTAACATCCTGTATCAGTTAGGGTTCACTACAGGAACAGATTTAATATAAAATACATATGATGTATAAAGGCTTCACAAGGCTTACAATGGCTACCTGCAGAATCAGAGGTGAATAACACAGAAGGCTGTCTTCTGGAGAGTCCAACTATCTGGTCAAAGGCCACTGGCCTAGAGCTCGCTGCAGAGTCCGTGAGAGCCCAGGTCAGAAGGCTGACGGGTCTGTGTGCAGGCCTGAAAGAACTGGAGACTCTGTCCAAAGACAATGGTGAAGACTTGAGCTCCTCCAAAGAACAAGGGAAGACTTTCTTCTTTTTTCTCTTTGTATTCTGTCCAAGCAACAATGCTATTAGTTGGGGTAACCCACTAGGGATTCCTCCTGTCTCTCTTTCAATGGACCAATGGGTAAAGAAAATCTGGTACATACATGGTATTCATAATATAATACTATTTGGCCTTTAAAAATAAGAATATCCTGTCACTTGTAAGAACAAAGATAAACTTGGAAGACATTGTGTTAAATGAGATAAACCAGGCATAAAACAAACACTAAATGAACTCATATATATATATATATGTAGAGTAAAACAGGTTAGCTGACAGGAACAGAAAGGAGAATGATGATTGAGTGGAAAAGAGCTTGGGAGTGTTGGGGAGTTATTGGTCACATGACAGAAAACTTCAGTTACCAGAAACAGGTGTAAGAGATAGCTGTGATTGATACATTGGGTCAGCTTGAGAAGTTTAGAAGCTTAACTAAATGACTCAGCAGTTCTACCTCCTGGGGTGTAGAGGGCACGCCCTTGGGTGGCTATTTAAGCTCCAGGATGTTGTAATGATTGATTCATTGTGTCAACTTGAGAAGTTTAGAAGTCTAACTAAGCTACTTAGCAGGGGTCCAGGGTTCTTACTTTGTAAACATCTTGAGCCTGTCCAAGAGGAGTGCATGGAGATGGTGAGGGTGCTACAGCTACCATGGGTGGAGGTTAGCCTGCTTATAATGTAAGAAAGGAAAAGAGGCTTGCCCTCCTCACCCCTCATTTTGTTTTTGCTGCTTTTGCTATCTTCTGGTCTTGAACTGTTGTCCCTCAGTCATGCCAACCTGCCTTGGAGCCAGCTGATTATGGACTGAAACTTCTACGAACTATGAGCTAAATTTCTTCTTTCTTGATTTTGAGTGTCAGGTATTTATTTTGTCCCAACAATGAAAGAAAAATAATCAAGACAGAGATCCATTATACAATATGATGACTATAGTTAACAAGAAAGGATTGCATACTTGAGACTTGCTAAGAGAATATATTTTAAATTTTCTTACTACAAACAAGAAAACAAGTCCCTCAAACAGGTAAAGCAAAGGGGCACAGTTCATGATGGACCTCTTTGAACTCTTGAGCCACTACATTCCTTCTTTAGAGGTTGCATTGGCCCATTTACTGAATGACTGGAACCATACCTAATTTTGAGGAGGGTCCAGGACAGAAGAAAGCTCTGCCACAGGTCTAGCCCATTGTGCAGGTGCAATGCCTAAAGTGGCAGGGGAAAATAAGACTTCTATTTGGAGCCTAGATGTTCAACCCAATCACTTGTATACTGCTTCCCTTTGATAATACAATATGCTGTGCTTGCCTAACTTTGTGGCTTGGTGGGTCAGACAACACCAAGTTCCTGATGACCAGCCCAGCGTACTTGGTAACTTGGCAGTTCCTGGTCAAGTATTCAGTTTCCACCAACAATCAGTAATGTGCCAAGATGTGTTCCTCAAATGGAGAGTAGTTATCTGTGGATGACAGTACAGATGTACTATAAAATGACAAAAACTCTATTACTTTTTGAGGTGATCACCCAGCAACCTGATGACAAGCTTGTATCATAGAACGGGTAGCATTTCATACTTATTAGAATTGATACTTACTCTGAATATGGATTTACCTTCCCTTCATGCAATGCCTCTGCCAAAACTCTCAACCATGAACTTACAGAATGCCTTATCTATCATGATATTCCATATCACATTGCCTCTGACCGAGGAACTTCATAGCAACAAAATTGCCATGCTCAGAGTTCATGGTTTTTAGTATGGTGCTCAGCATCCTAGAGCAGCTGGCTCACTGGAACAGTAGAATGGCCTTTTGAAGACTCAGCTAGATGGCGGCTCTTGGTGGGACTGGCACCAGGTTCACCAAGAGGCAGTACGTGCTCTGAATCAGCATCCAATATATGGCACAGTCTCTCATAGGTGGGACTCAAGGGTCCAGGAACCAAGGGAAGTGGGGGTGGCATCACTCTTTGTTACCCAAATGTTTGCTTCCTGTTCCTTCAATCTTATGTTCTACTAGCCTAGAGATCTTAGTTACAGAGGGACAAATGCTTCCACCAAGAGACACAATCATGATTCCACTCAACCTAGAGATAAAGACTGCCACCTTGCCCCTTTGGTTGATCTCGGTGTCAACAGGAAAAGAAGGAAGTTATGGTGTTACCTGAGGTGATTGATCCAAATTACCAAGGAGAGACTCTACTGTAATTCTACAATGGGGTAAGGAAGAATCTTTCTAGAATATAAAAGATCTTTTAGCACATATGTTAGTAGTACCATGTCCTGTGATTAAAGACATTGGAAAGTTATAATGACTGTATACAAGGAGGTCTACTAATGGCCAGGCCCTCCAGGAACACAAGTTAGGATTGCTCTACCTGTAAATAACTATGATTAACTGAGGTTCTTGCTGAAAGGCAGAGGGAATACAGAATGGATAGGAGATAACAGGTATAGGCTAGGACTGCATGACCTCTCACAGACATGAGGATGTGAGGGTGCCCTGTTGTGATGAATATTTGTGTGTGTGTGTGTGTGTGTGTGTGTGTGTGTGTAGGTATACATTTATATGGCAAATATTTTTTGTTTCTTTCATTTCTTTGTATGTACTCATAAGATGTATTGACTTGACACCAGTATTTAAATTTTACATAATAAAAGATGCTTACTAGGTTCTCATGACAAGTATAATCATCACTAAAACATTATAGCTTTCTTTGTGTGAAAGAGTTAAGTGTATTTTTGTTGTGCACAAGATACTTGTATCCTATTAGGTAGAATTACGGCTTTCTTGTCTTCATTTGGAGAATTAGTGGTTTAAGGAGAAGCTTATGGGTTCAAACCAGCAATGCCTGAAATTTTGATGGCTAATTTTAAGTGTTAACTTGCCTGGGCTAAGGAATGCACAGATCAATGCAAAAAAAAAAAATCCCATTATTTCTAGGTGCAGTCATGATGTGATTCTGGAAGATCAGTGTTTGAATGGGAGATAAGAGGATTCACCTGTCACGAGTGTGGGAAGGCATCAGATAATCTGACAGGACCTAATAACAAACAGACAGAAAAGGGTGAATTCTTTTTCTCTGCTTGATGTGGGGCACCTGTCTCCTCCCGTACATAGGTACTGAGGCTCTTTGGTTTTGGGTCTGTAGTTTCAGCCTCAGACTTTTGCCATCTGCTAAGGTGGTTCTCAGACTTTCAAATCTGAACAAGAATTACACCACCAGCTCGCCCCAGTCGCCTGCTTACAGACAGAAGACTGTGGGGTTTTTGAGCATCTGAAGTAGTGTGAGCTCATTACTCACAATAAAATTTTTGCTCTATCTCTTTTTATATATATTCTGTATATTTGAAGAACCTTGACTAATACAGACTCAAGTCAATCCCAAAATATCAAATACTTTGATTCCAATTATATGCAATATTTGCAAAATGACACAGTTAGAGAGATGAAGGACATATTAATGTTGCCAAGGGTTGGGGATTGGGTATTAGATTGCAGGTGTGGCTATAAAGGATTAACATGAGAAAGTCTTTTGGAAATAACACAGTTTTGCATCTCAATCATGAACAGTAGCTACATGAAGATACCTGCATGGAATCCCAGGCAACCACAACATAGACACAGAAAGAGCATGCTTAACTGGAGAGGCCAAATTAGCTCGGTGGACTGTGCCCCATGTCAGCTTCACAGTTTTAACATTGTTTTATAATTAAACAAAATCTCAACACCAGGGAAGGTGAGGAGGGACCCATGGAAATTTTCTTTACATTTCTTTGCAGTTTTCTCTGCATCTGTAATTATTTTGAACAACAAAAAACTTTAAACATTCATAAACTTCTGCATGTTATCCATCACTGACAATAAATCACTAATGCTATACCTGACAGCAGAGCATAAAACCCTGTACATCGTGGTACCTGAATTGAAAACCTAAGCTATCTCACTTCCAACCCACCAAGATGGATTATGCTGAACCTGGCATAGTGGTTTCTACAACTACTGACTAATCCAGCAGTCTCACAAAAAAGTAAACCGAATACCCAGGAACAAAAGGGGCTTTGTGATTCCTAAGAATCCAATAGTTTGAGAACTTTACTCATGCTAAGTGAACCGTGAGTCACCTGCTTTAAAGATGAACTGATGAATAATGAATGTTCACAAAGAGAGTGGCATGAGTGGCTTAAGGTACTAGGCAAGATAAATGCACTGCTCCAAGACACAACCCAACATTCCAAGTAGCCTGACACAGAAGTTTTTCTCTCACTACCAAGAGTTCAAGCCTCAATCACCGATTGGGTGAATCTCTTCCCATGATGACTCAGGGATCTGAGCCTCTCCTGTGCTGCCTGTGTCTTTCTCCATCGTCACTGTGAGTTTGCTGTGATATCGACGACCTACAGAGTGGGGAGGGAAGGAGATACAGTGAATGGAACAGAACCTTTTCACCCTTGAGAACTGCAGGTCATTTCCTTCAGCACTGCCTCACAGCTCCACTCTGCTAAAATACCTTTCCCATTCCATTTTATAAAGGTAAAATAATTACCCAAGAGACAAGAAGGAGTAAAACCCTCTCAATCACTCTCCCTCCCCCATTACAGGAAGCTAGAGCTGAGTTAGCACATAGAATGTCCATAGCTTTCAGTCACATGATTTCCTGGTCTTCTTTCCAAGCAATATGGGAAACTTCAATCTTGCAAACAAATTTAGACAAAAAAATAATAAAGTCAACAATATACCTGTTTGTTGGACACACTACTGGCCAAATTTGACTTCTAGTTACTACTGGTGGGTTAGAAAAAAACTTCTTTATGAACATGCCCTAAATGTGAATGAAACCCTCTAAATATTTACCAGATCCTTCTTTCATCCAAGTGGGGGAAGGCAGCTTACTTCCAGCTAACATTGCCTCCAACAATCATATCAAAACACCTGCCTTCCCCAGACCTCCCTATGAAATCCTTCCGTGGTATCCATGGTGCTTTTTATAAACACCATGTCCAGCCACCCTGGGCTTGGGTTCTCTGAGGTGAAATCCACCTCATTATAGATTAGTGAGCTACTTAGAAGCAAGTGTAGGCTACTTCTTCAAACCAAATAGCAAAAGCACCTTCAAACCTACTTTATGGAAGTCAAAATAACTACCATTTTCTGCATTCCATTTTGTAGATGAAAGGGGACAATAATAAAAGCTATAATAAAAAATAATAAAATGATAAAAAAGTAACAAAAGTAGATACCAACTTACATTCTTGGGTCCCTTCGTCCTATCTCCACTATCTACCATGTCCAATAGCAAAAGTTGATATCCACAACAAAAGTTGATATACAACAACTGCTCCCCTATATTCCACTGGATGCACCATGTGGCCAGGAGGGGACGAAACACAAATTAGGGAGGTTTTGACAGCAGTTAATGAACAACCAGACTTCTGGTAGTTGGAAGTGTGAGCGTTAATGGAGCTTTTACTGGATATTGGGAGAACAGTGTTACTGGAGATTAGAAATACATAGGAAGCATTTTCTGAAGCACAGTGGTGCCTGAAGGCAATGTGCAGAGAAGGCAGCAGCTCACTGGCACGTGCACTGTGGGCTCTAAAAAACAACTGTGGAATGGAAAGAATGAAGCTGATGTTGGTAGAGTCCCTCCCTCATGCCAAGCTTTTAGTCTTCACACGGAGCTCAACACGGAGATATTTCTGTGCTCCTTTTAAAAATGGATGCTTTGAAGTAATGTAACGAAAATCACACAAACAAGCAAAGGCAAAGCCAAAATTCAACCCTTCGATTTCAAAGCCTTTGCTCTCTTTACAGTGCTTCACAGAAACCCTTTCACCTTCCCAGCTCTTGTTCTTTGAGCCATGACTCACAAAAACTTTTTTTAAGAAAATAAATTTTTGCCTCCATTCATCTCACACAAACCTCATCCAATTTGTCATCGTACTCTGAGGTTTCTGTCAAACCAGACTCTCCCCAGGACTTTTCCTTATTAATCTCTCAGCCATGCATCTTCACACCCTCAGGTGAACAACTTCTCTAGCAAGACATGCTGTGCTTGCCTCCTAACACATCCCCCAGGTATCTGTCCTGGTAGAAGAATGTATCTCAGGTTAGCAACCTTTTTTCTAAAATAGCACTTTGTGTAAATAAAATGAATTAAGATCATTTACAGTAGAGTGGGCAGAGAAATAAGTCTTTCGTTTAAAAAAATGCTCCTAAGCACAATCAAAAGGTACTTGCTTTGATGTAGCAGCCCAGCAAACCAGTAAACAAAAGTTCAGAGCTGACACAGAATAAATACAAATAAAATAGCTCTGTGCCAGGACATCACAAATATAAGATGAGTATCCCTGTTCCAAAAATTTGAAATCTGAAGCTGTTTTAAGTGTTGGCAATCTGCTACCAGTAGAAAAGGCCATGCCTAATCTTTTATCATGGGTCATAGTCAAAACACAGGTGCACTAAAAATAAGATTATCTTCAGGCTATTTTTATAAAGTGTATATGAAATTTAAATAGATTTTGTGTTTATACTTGGGACCCATACCCAAGATATCTCATATATACATGTAAATATTTCAAAATCTGAAGAAGCCCAAAATCTAAAACATTTCTGGTTTCCAGTATTTAGGTATATTCAGTCTGGGATGCGACCTCGGAAGGAAGAAATTAGACAACAGAAGCAGGCACTGAGAACAGCAATGGAAACCACAGACCCAAAGGATTCTGGGAGACCCTGCAAGGTGGGGAAGGGTGGAGTCACACAAGTGTCTCCTTAGTTATATCTGTGCTGAACAACCAAGATGCAGACATGACCATGGATGAGTCGTGGTCAGAATGGCCACGTTAAGAAACTGTCTTAATTACTTTTCTCTCATTGCAGAAACAAAATACCGAACACCCACGATTAAAGAAGGAAAGATTTATTTAGCTCCCAGCCCCAACAGATGGGGTGGCATGGAGGACGGGCAAGAAGAGTTCATGGCTGTGGAAGACAGTAAAAGCAACAAAAGCAAAAGGGGAGGGACAAACCTCTTTCTGTCCCTTATATTGTATGTAGGCTGCCTGCTCTAGGGCAGGAATAGCACTTATTCCCTTAATCTGAGCACTGGACCATGGAATCAATTACGAACCCTAGATTCAGCCAACCTCTGAAAACCCCTCTCCCTCCATGATCCCATGAGGCTTTGGGGAGTCATCCAGACACAAATCATAAGAGGATCCAACTGGGATTTTTAAAAAATGAGTTTAGCAAGGAATAGTAATAGGAAGAAGTCTAGTAAGATAGCACTGGCAGCAAAAGAACTGTCCTTTAGAGACTGGGAAAGGATTTTCAGCATATGACAAGCAAGTGAGGCCAGAGGGTACAGCAGTCATTTCACACACTGGCCACCTGTATTCCAGGACTGCAGCATAGTCCCCAGAAATTTGTAGATGTTAGGTTTTTTTGGTGCAGTTAAGAAACACAGAGATAAAAAGCCTTTGTTGCTGGTACAGGTGGGCTGCTGGAGATTGGGAGGACCCTGGAAAGAGACAACACTGGGGACTTACTTTATGGGAGTGGAGACTACTTGAATGGACAGGTAGGTATGTCAGGAGAAGACTGGTGGACCTTTGGCACTGGGGGTGGAGACTACTTGAGTGGACGGTGTCGTGAGGGGACTGGAGGACCTTTGGCACACATATGAAAGGTAGGTAGAAGGTGAACAAAGGGTTAGTGTAGGTGAGCTATGCTGTTGTTTTAGGGGTCAGCACCATGTTGGGCAGGCGCTGTACTGAGCCTGGAATGAATGTGCCCTGCATCGATTAGCTGTACTGTTGCAGGGCACAGGGCTGAATACTCACAGTTTAAAGGAGAAGAGGTTTAAATTGGCTCTTTTTAAGGGTATTTTGTTCACAATCAGCTGGCTCTCAGGCAGAAGCATCCTGGAGGAAAGGCATGGTGGAGCACAGCGCTGGATGGCTTCCAACCCAATCTCACTGACACAGTTGGCCTTAGCAGTCACACACGAATTGCCCTCTTAAGAAAAAAAAAAGCATCACAGTGTGTGAATAAGAAGCAATGATCTTACAAACTGTAGATGCTCAGGGATTTTTCTTATTCTCATATCTGTATATTACATAGATTTTCCTGCTCACTGAACTTCAAGATGCCACCTCCTTGTAAAATCAGAGGGACTGGGGAAAATATACAGTGGATATACCAAAAGTAAAGTAAGCAGTCTGTTATATCCTACTCCAAAAATGCAAAGAAGGACTGTAGCTTGTAACAATTACAGAAACATATGACGATCGATATTGTGGTTTAAATTTAAATAGATATTGTTTTTGTTTTCTTTTATTTTCCCCAGTACAAAGTATGAAACCCAGGTTTTTCATACTAAATTATATCCACAGACCTTTTTAAAATTGTTTTATTTTGGAATCCAGATCTTGCTAAGTCATTTAGTTGCTCAGGTTGGGTTTAAATTTACCATCATCCTGCCTCAGCCTCCCAGAATTCTGAGATTACAATTCCTGGCTACTCAAAGTGTTTTTAAAAGGCCATTCAGTGATTCAATAAAGCCATGAAAAGGTAAGTGAACAAGTAAGTCACTTTAAGTCAACAGCAGTCTCCTTGCCTTCCATTTATACTGTGACAACAGTCACTCAATCATTGTCTTTGAACATGTTATTGTGAGAGAAGCTATAAGAAAGACTGTTGGCTTGCCATGGAACTCTAAAAGCAGGTAAGAGACTTTGGGCTTAGAAAATTACACAGTGATCAATTTAAAATATAATCCCATTTCCATGTAAAAGTCAAGTATAGGACATTTCTGTGTAAACACATAGTTTTTGGATTTCTCTCCTTAGATCTCCATAGCTGAAAGAGTGTATACTTTTTCTTTATTTTGACTGTGTGTATATTTTCTTAAGACATTGACCTCACAAATGTGCTATTAAGATATAAAAATTCATCAGCATTATTTTATAAACTCATTAATCAAATGTTAATTTCAATATACATAGTAGAGTTATATAGATTAGGTGTGGAAAACTTTCCCTGTGAAGGACCAGCGAGTAAACACTTGGGACTTTGTAGACCAAATAGTGTCTGTTACAGCTACTCAACTCTGCCATTGTAGCATGAAAATGGTCACAAGCAAGATAAAATGAATAAGCATGATCATGTGCCAATAAAACTTTATTTACAAGTAGTGGGGAGGATTATGCCCACAAGTACTATTTTACCAAACCCTCTTTTTAATTAATCTCCTATAAAGAGTCATAGTTCTCGACAACTGTTCAGGTTTCCTCTCAGTTACCAAATGGTATTTTGTTATCAAAAAATTATTGTCAATGACAATTACTCTGACAATTTTCTTGTGTAAGACACACACACATGCAACGTGACCTCTAGCTACTTCCATAAAGTTTCTCTCTTCATGCATACCAAGGAAGGCTGATGTTGTGACTGACTCACTCAGCCTCCACTCCAATGTCCTTCATCATGCCTGCACATATTGCAGATAGTGGGAATTCAACTACATTTACTAGACTCTCTTGCAGCTGGGGTTCCAGAGGTGATTCTGCTGCTATTTGCCTATGCAAAATGTGACATTCCTTTGGAGTGTTAAGTCTGTCTGTAATTGGAGGAATCATCCTATAAGTTCAAGTGATAGCCTGTCTGCCACCTTTCCCAGTGATAATGTGAGCCACATATAGTCTTCAATTTGGATATACTGAATTCGATTCTGTACCACAAGTTGAGCATTACTAATACTTTTGAAATTAAAAGTACTTTGAAATTTAAAACTTTTAAAGCACTGACATAATGATCAAATAGTTTCTGATTAGAGAGCATTTTGTATTTTGTATTTTCAGAAATGTTCAGTATGTTCCAGGCACTAGGAAAGCTGAAGAAGGAAGATAGGCAGGAGTTTGAGGCCAGCCTGGGATATATAGTGAGTTCAAGATCAACCTGGACTAAGTAGTGAGACTGTATTTGGAAAAATAGAGATGCTCAATGTGTAAACTTTCTTCAGGTATTCCAAGGTCCAAGAAACTTCAAACCGTAAACCACTTCTGGTTTCCAATGTTTTGGATAACTGATACTGAACATGTACTATAACTTGATTAATATCAGGAATGATATTAGGAAGTTAATATCAAACACTTATAATGTTATATATCTAGAGAAAATGCAAGATTAAAATCTATATCTTGCTATATGCAACATGATAATAAGTTTAATGAAAATAAATCTTTAAGACCTAAGAAGAGTGTACTTTGATAAAATTTTCAAATTTAAAATTAACATTTTTAAGACCCTTTAAAAATTATATATAACTTAGATGGTGACTCTTAAAAAAGGAATTCCTTTAAAACCAGTTTGTTCAACCAAATTACAGAAAATGATGAATTTATCACTGCAATCTCAATCTCTTCTTACACCAAAATCCTACTAGAGATGACAAAAGGGCTGGGTAACATTAAATTATGAGTTCAAAATATCTCTAAGAACTGGATGTTGTAAGGAATGAGGCTAAATTCTCAGGCTGATTGGTCCAAGGAACTAGGGAAGAGGGAAGAAGGAAGAGAAAAGAAAAAAAGGTGAAAGTAGGATAAAATGGGGGAAAAAGCCTTGTTAATAAGGAGGGGAAGAGAGGTTGAATGGAAGAGAGGAGTGTGGGAAAAAAGAGGAATCAAGATATATCATGTACAGGTTCAAATTCCCTATGATTAATATTATCATTATGTATATCTAAATTGTACCAATAAACTTAATTTTTAAAAGTAAAGTCATCATATTGTAAAGCCTACAGAAACAGTGACTGTATCATACACAGCAAGAGTGTTTCACTGCCACACTTATCCAAATGGTTCCAGAGACATAAATAAGGTATTATATTTGTCCAATCAGAGATAACATTTACGACAAGGAATAAATTACACCTATCTCTTGGTCAATAATGCTAATTGTCCTCTTATGGGTACAATTGTATGATTTTAAGATTATACCTACATCCATCCATAATGGTTTCACACAGAATGCACCAGAACTCACTACAACTTCTCTTCACCTCCATTAGCTCTCTCTTCTTCATAGACTTGTTCCAAGCAAGGGAATAGGGTTATATTGCATCAATGGCCACTGTTTTTGTTTCTTTACTTAACACTAGGCTTTACATTCCAAATACCTATTCACAATGTGTCAGTCTCAGGACCTGCTTTAACTTTTACTAGCAATCAGTTTCCTGTCTTCATCAATTCCTAATAAAATGTCAGGAAAGTTATTCTAGTAGACGTTAAAATGCTTATAATTCAATTTCCTGTTTTATAAAATATTAAAATAATTGGTATTATTTTTAGAAGTAATTTAATATTCCTCTTAATAATATAAATTGCTTTGTTTCCACATAAAAGTGATTCACAAGTCAAGGATTGGAAAAGGAACAAAAGAATATCCATAATCTGAAGAGAAAAGCAAATCAAAACAAATATTCAAATACCTGAAATTGCAATAACATTTTGAATGCATCGTTTCAGAGAGGAAGTCTCAGCTTTTGAATTGACTACTAATTTCTCAACTGTAACAGTGATTTCTGAAATGAACTTTTAAAAACATTTGATGTGACTAATGAGTGAAAAGAGGGAAAAGCATAATAGTTCCTTACTACTTGGATATAAACATTAAAGTCTGATTTCCCCATTTCTGATGTCTATGGAATTACCCTCTAATCACCCACCATTTAAATTCAGAACAAAAGTAGGTCAAGACATACATTATTGAGCATTTTAAATAATCTTCTGGAGAAAGTGTTTGTTCTATCCGAAAACTCTGCAGGCTGTAAAATTTCATAGTAATCTGCAAACCCACTAAGCCCATCTGGTTTAGATTCCCTCAACTATTTGAGTCATTCCAATGGTTTGAGATGGTGCTATGTGTCCCCAGAGTGATTTTTAAAATAATTATCTCTAAGACTTGCTTTTGTTAAGATTTACACATTGGTGAAATAAAATCACTTCTAAAAGTTGCAGATAAACTTCTAACTCAATAATTTTAAACAAGTTTTTTGGGGGTTAATCTCCAATTTCTAGTTTATGTAGATTTTAAAATTTATTTTCTATTTGATTGCTTCATTTGACTCACAGCAATTATATTCACTTAGAGGGTGTAAGGTGATTTTTAATGCATGCATACGTGATATAATATTCAAATCAGGGTAAGCATATCTCCTAAAATATTTATTATATCTTTGTGGCCAAATTCTTTTCGGTATATTTTTAAAAATATGCAGCGCTCTCATGGCTGATATCCAGATGTTCCCTAAGAGCCTCAGGCATGCAGAAGCAGAGCTTTTGGGAGGTGGGCTATGTGGGCACTATAGCTGACTCACTGCTAGAAGTTTGAGTCTGGTTGCAGAGGCAGCTCACTATATATATATATTTGCCTCCCTGGCTCCTCCTTTCACTATCTGCTTCCTGTTCACCAGGATGCTAGCAGCTTTTCCTCCAGCTTGCCTTTCCTTCTGTGTTGCTAGACTACCTTAGACTAAAATGTGAGCCACAATCAACCTCTCTTAAATTGTAAGTGTCAGGTATTGTGTTTCAGTGACAAGAAAAGTGACTAACACAAGTACATACCATTATTTATTGACACTTTGAGGTGCAATAGAACACCAGAACTTACTCTTCTCTCTATAATTTTGTATCCATTGGCCAACTTTTCCTTTCTGTTTTTACTCTCATATTTCCCTTAGCCTCTGGTAACCACCATTCTACTCTAAACTTCCTGTGAGATCAACTTTTTTTCTTACAGCAGCACCTGTGAGTGGGGATCATGCAGTATTTGTATTCTGTGCCTTCGTTTAACAGGACATCTTACAGTTTCATCCATGTGTCACAAGTGACAGGATTTTATACATCGTTAGTGTCGAATGACATTCCATTGTGTATATGGACCACATTTTCTGTGTTCATTTATCAGTTGATGGACTCTTAGCTATTGTGAACAGTGCTGCAATAAACATGGAAGTGCAGATGCCTCTTCAGCATACCAATTTTGGCCCATTTTGGATGTATGCCCAGTAGTAGGTTTCCAAATCTGAATGGAGTGTTTCTAATTTTTTGAAGGTCCTCCATATTGTTTTCCATGAGGGCTGTACTTTTTATGTTCCTATAAACAGATCATAACAGTTCTGTTTTTACACATCCTCACCAGCCCTCTTTTACTTTCTATCATTTATAGTGTGCGTTCTAACCGTAAAGAAGATGTATCATTGTGGTTTTGATTTGCATTTCTCTGATAATTAGTAATGTTTAGCAATTTTTATATACATGGTGGCCACTTGTCCATCTTCTTTTGAGAAATGGTTATTTAAGCCTGTTGTCCATTTTTAACAAGAGTATGGTGTTTTTCTGCTGAGTTGCTTGATTTCCTTATACATCTTGACCCCTATCAGTTACATAGCTTAAAATTTTAGATTTTAAAATAGCCAATCAAAAGTTCAACAATGGCCTAATTTGAAAATCCTTTACTTCCTTGTCTTATGATGGAATGCCTTATGATATTCTATAAATGAGATATAATAGACTCATTCTGATAAGGCATTAATAAGACCTAGTTTTTGAATTTTAATTTTCAATGCATTATCTGGGAAAAAAGGTCTCTCATCAGCACATCAAACTCAACATGACCAAAACTGAGCTCATTTGTCCCCTAAAGCTGGCTTTCTGCCTAGACATATCTCTCTTTACTCAACAGTACTCTGCTTATCTTCTACTTCTACTTTTTATTTTTTTTTACTGCATCAAAATAATTGCCAATTCCTATTAATCGTTTCTTTGAATTTGCCTCCTTATTCCTGGACCACTGCTATTGCTCCCGTTCAATACTTTACTATTTCACCAAAAGAAGCTTCTTACTTGTTTGCCTCTGTCTTCCTTCCCATCTAACTACAGACTCTATTCTTATGTGCTGCTCATTACTGGCTTCTCGTTCCCATTTCAAAATTTAACCTGGCCTCAACACTTGCCAGGATATGGAGATAACATCTCCATGTATTATTTCCACTGTCTCTATGCACACCTCACCCAAGAATGTCCAACACATTTTTAAAGCCTGTTCAAATTACCAGAGGAAATATTTTCTATTCAAACAGCATGTTTATATGCGACAAAACAGGAGCAACAGATCAATGAGAATGAAGAGATAAGACGTTGTCATGGAAATGGCCTTTTCTAACATTTACCTTTAGAGGATTTTTGAAGATCTTGTGTATATTGAATTTTTAATAATTTTCTAATTAAGTGACCCTTTTGATGAACACTGTCTGTAATTGGAGGAAGACAGAGTTCTGTGCTGGGTTTGGGTGTCAATAACTGTAATTATGATTTCCTTTGAAGTAAAATTTTGGCCACAACACTGCTTGGAGATAGAGACAAAAGCTTTTGGAAAAGATATTTTATCCATTCATATTGCCTCTATCCCAAGAACAATAGGAAAAGGAGATGAGGAGGGTATGGAGGTGGTGAGGACCTAGCAGACTTGGAGGTAAATCCAAGGGACTTCTCAGGACACATGGCAAGCAGAATAAAGTTTCCCACTTACTCAGTGTAAAGCATCCCTTTACCCTCCAAAGGGAAGCTGCTTCGCTGGGGGCAGCAGAAGGTCCCATTCAGTGGGGATCGTCCAGTGGATGAATTGCTATTAGAGGTTAGGTACATAATGAGCCTGTCCATTCCCATTCCCGGCCAAGGCCCCCAGCCCTTTCCTGGGAACCCTGTCTCAACACAGGCTCCTATCTTAATTTGCACGTCTTCTTTGCTCCTGCTCTGGGGCTGACACTCTGAGATGTGCTGATGGAGACCGCCCTGCACGAGCTGCAAACCCATGAACTGGCTCTCTCCATCAAAGGTCTCAGTCTGTCCTAGGCCTGCATTTCCTGCCTGCTGAGCCAGCAGTTGGCAAGTGGAAACAGAATCCCCTATGCCACTGGCCACAGTGGAGGTCTCAGGGACCTGTGACGCTGTGATGTCTCAGAAGGAAACAGCACTTCAGCTGAGGACTCTGACTCTCACACAAATCTCTATAGCAGTAAGTACTAACCCAAGGGAAAAACAAGTTTCCAATTAGTCGATGATGCCTTCATAGGAGAAGGCTTCGTCTCTTACTAGACCTGGCCTCCCCAGTGCCCTCCACTCCGCGGTTCCCTGGGTCTCCCTCACGCCCTCCAGGAAGCTGTATGCACAATAAACAATGATAAACTTGGAGAGACTGGATCAAAGCCGGGTAAGAGCTCTGACCTCTGAGCCCCTTTGTATTCTCCGTTATTGTCTTGTCTCTGTTATCATCATAGCCTCGCCTGGGAGATAGGGACCTGGTCAGCCCCGGATATTATGCTGAGCACATTTTGTCCAATGAAGAGTTTTATTGTGTTTCCACAAAGACAGACTCTGCACTAGACTCCATGGGTTCAAGTCCTGGCCCCACCATGTGTTAAGTGACCCAGAGAGAGCAATTGAACCAGTCCATTCTTTAGGACCCTTATCTAGAAACTGTTGTGAGAAAGAGATGTGAACTACTGTAAAGATTTTTTATTGTAAAGAGTTTTACATATTTAAGTGCTTGCCATTTATATTTTTCCGGCATTTTCTCAGAAATCATTTGGAGACATTCACGCAGTAAAGTGGTACCCATTTACAGTCTGACTAATATAGATACAAATTTACCCTTTGGGACAGTTGCACGCAATGCGCCACTGCTTAACATTACTTTCATTGTACAGCAGAAGTGGAGGCAAGAGAGTAAAAACAATGTGGCTAGAAGAAAGTGGCCCAGAAAAAGTTGAGGCTGTCACCGCAAAATGTCCTTGCCATGAGTAGGCTACTGCCCAGTTCTTGCTGCAGAGGCAGGAGAGGCAGCGTGGTGGAAGCATTGCTGCTCAGATCCAGGCAGGGAAGAACTGGCCCGCAGCCCAGAGGCTGACCGCCTTCCCAGTCGGCTCCTGGCTCACCTCGCCCTCCCTCCCAGGGCTGTGAAAGGCAAGGGGCACAGGGCTTAGCAGGGGCCCTGCAAGACACTTGTCCAATAGGCCTCTGGGCTCCAGGGCTTCTGGGTATGCTGTCAGGTCCATGCAGAGAGGCATGGCTTCTGTCCAGTGCTGCTTCCTCCTCTGCTTCCACGGGTGTCACACTACCCTAGGACTGTCCTTGCCCTGCTTCTGTAGAAACCCAAACCAGCACAGTGTCTTTTACCCAGACTTCACCAGATCTGCATTTTAAGACACCTCATCCAGTCTTGCTCTTGCAGAAAAAAAAATCCCCAAAAGGAAGTGTTTAACATTTCATTGTTTACACCTTTAAAATTTGCTCTGATTAAGAAAGTAATTGTCTTCTTTATAGGAAATTCAAACTAGCAGAAGCCCCTATGTAAAAAGTGAATGCATTCTGTGATTCTAAACCTCCTGTGAAGTGCCATCTTCTCAAGGTTTTATCACATGCAATGCTAATGTGTCTGCTTGATATTATTTTAAAGAGAATAAAACCAAGCAATATAAAACAGAATAAAACCAATCAAAACAAGACAGTGTAAGTGACACAGGATTTCAAAACGAGATAATAGAAAATCAACAGTGGATACCATAATGCCTCTTGCTGTTTTCAAAAGAGCTGCCCATAGTTTAAGATACAGTAAAATCAAACAAAACAGAACAGAATAAAGTCAATAAAAACAAAACAATGAATGTAATACAGGACTTCAAAACAAGATAATAGTAAATCCAAAATGGCTATCATAATATATCTTGTTATCTCTGAAATAGCTGCCCATGCCATCAAATATACTAAAATCAAACAAGATAAAACAGAATAAAACCCAACCAAAAGAGACAATGAAAATGATACAGGCCTTTGAAACAAGATAAGAGGAATGAACAATGACTTCCACCTTCAGAAGGAAATCCCATAGATGTTACACGGAGGACTGCTATCCTCCAGACAGATGATCAGACTAGCGGCTTCAGGCCTGCAAAGTCAGTGAAACACTAAACACTACAAGCATTAGCTGTATTTTACCTCATTAGCTATCATCACATCCCATGTCCCTGCAGACCACCCAATTGTGGTCAGGGGTAGGTGGGGGTGAACTTTGTTTCTTCTTGTCTCCCTGCCCACGCACCGGAGTGGGCTGGTATCTGGTGTCCCTGGTCAGCCTGGGCATGGCACCGACCCATTGGAGGTCTCAGCTTCTTGTTAACTTCTTTTCTCCTCCCTCACAGTCCGTGAATAGTGCCGTCTTACAGGACCGGGCTGACATCTGGCTTTCCCCCAGTCAGCCCACACCTGGTGCTGACCCACAGGAGCTGCTTGATATTATTTTAGAAAACAGAATAAAACCGTCATGTTTTTGGTATTTGCTTAAACAAATATGTGTCACCAGTACATATTATCTATTCTCATACATATGGATCTGTCTCATTATTACTGACCACACGTCTGTTGTATGAATTAGTCCACTATTTATGTGAATATTTCTGCACTAATAGGCATCTGCATACTCAGTTTTCCCTTACAAAATCTTTAATTCTGTTTAGTTCGAGTCAACATAGTAAAATATCTGTTTCACTTAATCTTTTTGCCATTGTCAATTTTGTTCCATTTTAATTTTTTTGCCATTGGGTCAAGGGTTTAGCTCAGTGGCACAAACATTTGCCTGGCAAGTGCAAGATCATGAGTTCAATCCTTGGTACCAAAAAATAAATTAAAATAAAATAAAATAAAATAAAAATAGTAATAATTTTTTTTGCCATCATCTATTTTGTTCTTTTGAGGAAAGGGTTATAAAATGAGATTTCTCCTACTTGTATAACTTAGCCCACTTGTATAATTTGCACCTTTAGGCAGTGTTTCTGATCATTTTCCACTGAATAGTGTTTTGTCAGTAGTGGTGAGCAGTTCTCATGTCCACCCAGCTTCTTTCCTTCACACATTGGACTCTTTAAGTGCAGATCCCTAAGAGCTTGGACAGCAGAGTTGTCCCATGCAGAGGGACAGGTGCTGACTGCTACCATATTGTAGGATAGACCCAGTCCCTTGTCACATAATGGGCTCCTCCTTTAAAGATCTTAAGGGACTTGTTTTTATGGAGGTCTCTGGAAAATATAGTCTGTGTAATTAGGTTCTAGATTCTATGGAAAATATATTGACTTTTTTCTAGAAAAGTAAATTTGTTGCTTTAAGAACTTCTAGTGCATAGAAAACTCATTTAATCAAACTTTTAGGCAAGATAACAATGACCAGTGGCAAGGACATTAAAGTTAGAAGCTCAATCAATATTGGCATCACCACCAACTGAGTTTGCGTGGCCAGAGGAACCAGTGATTTTCTCAAGGTGAATTCGCCCTGTCAGACATCCCTAGTATTAAAGATAGCTTACGAGCTGCTGCACAATTTCTGGCAGAGCTGCTGTAGCAAAAGTGACACTGACTTGCAAATCTCATGGGCCTTTGTTTGGTTAAAGAACAGACAACCTGGAGCAGCAGAGGGGCCTGTCCTGGATGAGGACAGAGGGCTAAAAGCAAACCTGTACAAATCCCAACGAATGAAGATCAGGAAGCTGACAGAATTTGCTTAGCAGTGACTCATAGATGGCTTCATTTTCTTAAAGCAGTTCTTTGGAAATAATTAGAAGCATTTATAAGTCTATTTCTTAGAAAACTAAGCCAGGATTTTTTTTCTTTTAATTTCTTTCCGAATTGGCCCAGATAAAACAACTATGCAGTTTCTAAAATTTTTAATTTATGTATTCATAAATTAACCACATAGGGTACAGACTAGAGAAAAGGCTACACCTACTGAGATCTCAGGCTGCAACTTGCCAAGAGCCACGCCAGGATCTCACCAATGTGGCAGGCAGGCACTTTGGTCCCAGTGCCAAAACACTGATTTAGCACGCCTAGAATGGGATTGGAATCGGCATGGATAACCCCAGGTGGTTCTCACACAAGACAAGGAGACCACACCTTGAACTGGCTAAACATTGGCCTACAGCCTGTATAAGTCTTTTTTCTATTCTTAACCTGTTAGTGAGTTTCTGCCTAGCTTTCAGCCACGTCACATTTATGGTGTCCCAATTTCAGTCTGTAAAGTAGGCTGATCATACTTACCACCTACCTCACTACTATCACATGAGATAGTACCTGTGAAGTAGTTTAAATTCCTCAGTAGAAAAGCATGATATTTCAAGTATTGTGAAGTATTTATTTCTAGTATTACAGTGACACTTTGTCAGGAACACACCCAAAGTGATATCATTGCTATAAAAATGTTATTAAGACTACTACTTTACAGGCACAAGCCCATGAAGGAGAATGAATATCTGCATCATATTTGAATTAAAATCTCACTGGCAGCATAATCAATGGCATCTTTTAGCTACACACATGGTGTGTCAGAATTCTACCAGAGAAACAGAACCAGAAAAATATACATGATGTGTGAGTGCACACTAACAGATGGGTACATGGGCACACATGTGTGGGAAGGGTGGGGAGCCCACTGCCATGGGTCTGCCTGGGCAAGCTAGCAGGCTGGATATGGGCAAGACCTCACTCTAGAGTCTGTGGGCGAAATTCCCTCTTCCTCACAGAAATGTTGATTTTGCCCTTCATGTACTTTCTACTGATTAGAGAAGGCCCACCTATACTCAAGGATAATTTGTCATACTTAAAGACTGTGAATGTCTACCACTCTAAAATACCCTCACAGGAAAAGCTAACTCAACCACTGAGTAACTAAGTGCTAAAGTTTAGCCAAGTTGGCACGTGAAAGTAAACACACATGGCCTCCTCATCTCCGTGCTTGTCTAAACTAATAGGAGCCCAGTTCTTCCTCTTCACATGTAGGATGCATTCCTAATGAGCTTGCTTTGACAAGAACTGAAAAAATAAACATTTCTCCCCCTTCACCCTCAAGCCCACTTTCTAGGCAGTACGGCAATGTTCCCAGAGTTCAGATCCCAAGGCGGGCAGCCAAGGTCATCTCAGGTCTGCGGCTAAGCCCAGCAGGTCTTGCTCTGAGGAGCCACATTACTCCTGGCTGGCATTTCTGGTGGGCACTCGCTTCTGCTGACAGCTCAACATGGAGTGAGAAACGTGCGGATGGGATAGTTGCCATGCCTTGCATCTGTCTGTGTCGGTGCCAAGGCCAGCACCAGTCATCCCAAAGTGGAGTTACAAGGGAGGGAAAGAGGAAGCCTACAGGGCAGGGAGGAAGCGAGAGGAAGGGATGGTTTGCTGAAATAGACTTGTGTTAAGTTTCCACTGTTTGGCCAGGTTCTGTGCCAAACACTTTTCATATACATCATCTGTAAAATTCCATGAAGTTTTCCTACAAAGTACTTGCTCTCATCTTCACTCTAGTCAGTGACCAAACAATCCTACAGAACCTAACTGATTTTTCAAAAGTCAATACTTACAGTGGCAGACTGAAATTTAGAACTTGACTGATTCCAATTGCTCTGTGTATATCCTATTCCTTGAAACCATCTTTGAAGAATTCTAAGATACAAAAAAAATAATAATTGGGGTGGCTATCAACACTCCCTTGCCTCCCCAACTCCACAGAAGGGGCAATCTACAAGAGCATATCTGCACAAACACAGACAAGTTAGATAGAAAAAACATCTGGCCTGGTTAGGACTCAGCTGAGACACTAGATTTTTTCTGTAATAGAAGGTAAGGAGGATAGAATACATAAAATCAAACAAAAGAGGCATCAAATCCCTTCCAATAACTACAAGTAGACACCTCTTAGGTGCTTAACCAGTATTTGTTGAATGAATAAATAAATAAGTAGCACCAAACTATAAATGTGAATATTTATAGTAAGAATAAAGGAGAAAATTGAGTTTCCTGGTTTTATCTCTCCTTGCAATAACAGATTCTGCACCAGATCATATTCTCTAATGCTGGGGCTTTAGATGGCTTGCTGGAAGATTGCCTGATAAGATACAATGCGTGCATTATCCACACTCCATCTCTGGTCTTCCTATCAGAAGAAAGGAGGAAGGAGGCTTTTAAGATCACTGAGGGAATATAATAAGTAGAGGTGAAAGGACATGCTGAGTAAAAAGCAAAGTAAGAATGTATTTTCTTGCAATTCTAATGATGATGGCATTGTCCCAATTATGAGGACCACATTTCAGAATGCTCTTCCGTGCGTTTGGATACCAGAACAAGACTAGAGCTACTTACCGTGTATTGAGTACATCTCATGGGCTGTCACTACTGTGGCAGTTGTTCTGGCATCCACCTACCCAAGTTCTCTAAGGGAAACCACCCAGATTTTCATCAAAGGAAATACCTTTCCTCTACTATTAGGTTCATCCCTTCCCAGGAACCATTGACTCCACCCCCGGTTCCAGGACAGAGACAGGACCTGGTCAATAAAAGCAGACAATTAATTCCCCCAGGTCTTAGTGACAATTTCAAGGCAGAGTACCTGACTCAGTCCACAGCAATCAACTTTAATACCACTAATCCCCAGATATTTGCTTTCTAGTTAGATTTGATTCTGACAAGTTACTGGATTGGAGCTCTTTTGCACTCACATGAAAACTGAGAACAAAGCCAACATAATGAGGAGAACAAAATGGAACTGGAAAGTGGAGAAATAACAATACAAATAAAACAGGTTAGAAGCTTGGCCATTGTGGATTGACCACTGGTGGTCAACTTGTAACACCCAGTTGAGCTGAATTGGTGTGGTGCTAGGTATGGATGGCCCCCCTGAGCATTGTTGCCAACAACAACAAAAAAAGAACTGGAGAGGAAGAAGTGGTATTGTTGGTTCTCTTGGAGGAGCTTGTCATGCTGGTTTCCCTGAAATGAACTCAGCTATTCTCGTCATCAGAGGAGCTTGGGGCCTTCTCACTGAGAATAGCTGCAGTTAGCTTTGGTGGAGCTCTGGTCCTTACTTTGAACATCACTTCCTGACTCCAGAGGAGAAAATGGTGTGCTGTTCAACCTCCTGGAGAAGCTTGTTGCTCTGGCCTTCCTGGTATAAACTTGGTTGTTCTCATCATTGGAGCAGCTTGGGCTCTCATTGTCACTGAGAATGGCTGTGGTACTCTTCAGGGGAGCTCTGGTCCTTACTTTGAACATGGCTTCCTGCTGCACTGAAGATTCCACAGCCTACAAGCACAGATCCTTCATCCTACTACCACAAACATTCTAGATTCTACAGCTGACCTTTGGGCTTTCCTAGCATAGTTCTATGAAACAGACTTGCGTTAGATACTGTTGTGGGCTCTAGGCCTCCAGTTGGACTCATGGGCAGGGGCATTGTCATGGGCTCTAGATCTTCACCTCGGCCCATGTAGGACATTGCTATGGGATCCAGGCCCTGAGCTGGATTCTTTTGATCTTCAGTGTGTGGAGAGATTTTTTGTGCTCTTTTGTATTGACTCTTTGGGTGACTATTATAAAAGAATACTATAAATATGTGTCCTGTATCAAATTGTTTTCCTTACAAACCCTGACTACAACAGCCATTAACCCATCTGAGGATGACTCTGAGAATTGTCAAGTAAAGGAACAAACTACTCCCCCTTTTTACTTAAACCAATTTAAACTGTGTTTTTAATCACCTTACAAAAATGTGATTTTTATATTCATTAGATCACTTAATATTGCTAGTGTTTTTAAACATTAGTATACATTTGAGATACACATTGACTACATTCATCTTGGGGAACCTCATGCTTTACAGTCTTGTAAGGAGGAAATTATTATTTCAATTTTATAAATTAAAAAATCAAATCCTGGAAAGTTTATGTGTCCAAAGTCACATAGTTGGAGTCAACTCTAATGTTAGAGAGTGAAGATAATTCCTAATATCATCAACTACCCAAATCCATGTACATGGTGCTGTCCATTACTACTAAAAAGAGTTCTCTGTCCTGAATCCAAGGTTGGATAACATTTCACTTTGGAACTTGTCAAAGTGAGTGAGTGAGTGTGTGTGTGTGTGTGTGTGTGTGTGCGCTCAGTGATAACATTTGATGTTGGGATATGGCTAAGAGCTTGGACCCTGGAACCATGCCCCCTGATTCAACCCCCAACCCTGCTTTATATTATGTTTAATCTAACCTTTTAACCTTAGAAAAAAGTCATCTTTGTAGTTCGGATTCATCATCTAAAAATTGGAATGATAATAGCATTTGCTTGTGTTACTGTTGAATTAACTGAGCTAACCATTTGTGAAGTGTTTAGAAAGCATCTCACAAAGAATCTGTGCTTCTATTGTCAGTAATATACGTGGTGTTCTCCATATATAACCCAAACTATAAACATTTATGCCCTGTTGTTTCTGTTGCCCTAAAAGATATAATGATGCACATACTTGTCCCTCATATCTCCCAAGACATAGTCTTCCACAAATTTTTCATACACAAAATGTAAGACAAGGAAAAACATTCCAAGACTCTTGTCATGTATTGCATTATCAAGAATTTAAAATATTTTCCAAGTACTGTATCAGCTCCTAAGTAGGAGTCACTTTCAAGAGACACAATGCTTGCATGAAGAGGAAGTGGCTACGTCCTACTGTGGAAGGCAATGTTGAGTTCCCCTAATACTAGTGCAGATAATTGCAAATCCTTCCATGTAACTTCCATCTTGTTGCGATGTGCAACTTTCCCATTCTTAATGTCCATGGACTTTAATTCCATGCACTCGTGGAAGCTGCATTCACTTTTCTCCTGCTACTCTCACACAGGTGGCTTATCAGAGGAAGGTCCTGGTAGCTATGAAGAGAGAAGTGGGCATCTCTCTCAAGCATCATTCCTGCCCCCACCACCTCACCATCTTCATCCATGGCAGCCTCTACAGCTTTGGAGAGAATGAAGCCTGCCTGGCTAGCACACGAGAACTTCTCCCCACTGGAGGGGGAGGGGGGCGGGATGCAGGGGACCGGCCCCACCTAATTTTCATCTGCCACAGGAAACGCAGCTATCTGGAACCCAGCATCCTCTGATCAGAAAAGTAAAGGCATCTTGCCACAGACGGAGGCTGAGAAGTGGGAAATTTCCCCTCTTCCTCTATCATGATGGGAAGGAATCAGCTAAGGTGAAGAATTTGAGGGAGAGGATTCAACTACACTATATTCCAGTGTAGTTTAGAAAGGATCTCTCCAAGATAAGCTACCATAAAAAATGATTTAATTGTTCAGTGCACTTTACTCCTTCCCAGTTCATACTCAATAATCTATTGGAAATCACTTGGTATAATACAGATCAGCTGCAATTTGGTTTATCTGCATTCTATATAGAATACATATTAATAGTCACTTAAAGTAGTTGTAAGTACATTTTTCTATTTAGCAAACCAGGACCTGTGTTACTTCTTGTGTGGACAAGGGTCCAGGCTCTCCCTAATATTTTGCTGTATCCTAGTTCCTCATGATCCAAGATGGCTTCTAAGTTGCTAATCACTATTTCAGTTGCAGCCAGTGGAAAGAATTATATGGGAAGATGGGACAAGGATTGCATGTCAACATTTTTTAAGAAGAAATTTCCTGCAGACTGTCCCATTCATCTGTGTAACCTTCTTTGTGAACACAGAGTAGCCACATACTTCACATACTATAATGAATACTGTCTGGTCCATTGAGTCCTATACAACACACATACATGTTCCCAGGGCAGGCAGAGTGAGCAACTTCCTCTCTGAATGACAGTACTGCCTTAGCCAAACTTCCTTTCCTGTGGTGCTAGACATGGCCCAGTTGGACACTGCTGGACTTGTAGAGCCTACAATAGGGTTAACTCCCTCTCTGTCTCTCTGTCTCTGTCTCTATCTCTCTGTCTCTGTCTCTGTTTCTCTCTCTCTCTCTCTCTCTCTCTCTCTCTATATATATATATATATATATATAATTCATTGTAAAATAGATTTACTCTCATCTAAAAATTTTCTTTTTAAAACTACTATTTTGTCTTTCTAATATTAATATGAATAATACTGTCATCATGATATTTTCAAAACTTCACTTTTACCATTTAGAAACCAAGAAAAAAATATAAATATAGATCACAAATCCTTAGTGTTGACCCAAGCTTTCACACTCATATTTATCATAAAAAAAACTAATCATTTAAATCCATCCTGAATCTGCCAGGCTGGAAGGGGGAGAATGGCCCAGCGTTTTCTACTCCTCTGCATTACTTCTTACTAAAAAAATAATGTTTTAAACTTTGTTGTTTAGCCTAGTGGACACTCCTAAATGGAGTGGGTGCTCAGCAGTGGATGCTGTGTGAAGTGTGACACAACAATTATGATAACAAGCTTTATAGGCAGACAGTCCACGCTCAGAGTTCAACTCCGCCCTTTGCAGAGTATGTGGTCTGGAATGGATTACTCTCCATCTGTTCTCTGCCTCAACTGTGTAATTTTTAACATATACGTAATATCCCCTATCTTACAAGTCACTTGACAGGTAAAATGATTCCACAGTGTAAAATGTTTAGCAATGAGTACCCGATAGATAATGATGTGCTTAGGAAATGTCTGCTGTCATCATTTGTTTATGCATGAAGACTTCTACATGAAACCCTTAGCTGAAAAAAAATTTCCCTTTTAAGGATAATTAAAAAATTAATTCAAAAACGATTTATTGCTAAATTACTATGAGTTTTCTTAGTTAAACACTAGGAAGGATTATTTCATATATTTTGGTAAAAGAAAGGAAGAGAGATGGCAAAAAGAAAGAAGGAAGAGGGTGGCATCTGGGTGAGCAGAGCCTGTGTCAGTGGCCTTGGAGTGTGTACTTGGTGACTGAGGCCATCACTGAGGAAAAGGAAGCAACCTCTTCTCAAACTGCTCTATACCCCAATCCCTCAAGAGATAACTCTGCACAGCAACTAATGGCTGTGTGCACATACAGCTAGAGGGCAGGTCATCTATATGGAATAGTTGATAGCCACCAACAGCACTAAAAAATCCAGTAAAACAAGGACTTTTTCAAAGAAGAATGAAGATGTGTAATACACTTTTACAAATTCTCCATCAACAAAGTAATCATTATGTACTGCAGACATGTACTATCAAAAAGAAAAATTTTAAAGGAGTTTCTAGTTAGACATACTGTAACCAGAATTTGAGTCCCTTCTTAATATGGTAGAACACATTATTAGCAGGACTGTATCATCATCACCTGTATCACCAATGGCAAGGCTCCCTGCTAAACAACCAATAACCAAGACATGTCCTATCCAATCTCGTGTGCTAGGCACTGCACCAGACTGCAGATAAAATGCCAGTAAGATCTGATTTGTCTCAGAAGCCCATGGTACAAAAGGCAGAGATGTTTTTAATCAAGCAGAGTGGAGTGTGATGAGAGCTACATAAGGAAAATGAACTCAGGTCCATTGGAGAATATGGTTAAGTCTCTTTCCTGCCTGAGATGAGTTTTTTCTTGACATCAAATATTGTTCAAGAGCAAAGGAAACTCATCAACAAAAGAACAGTGGTGGCACAAAACAGATGAACATAATTATGTGTAAAGGAATGTCCCCCTGCATGCAGGGTACCATTTCAAGGAAATTGCACACCGAAGAACTAGAAAGGATAGATGTTTCTCTCACCTGGCTCTAAACACATAGATAAAACATAACCATTTACAAAAACATTCTAAGCTGAATGCAAACTATAGTTTTGAATAACCTCAGGCACCAGAAACAAAAGGTGAAATTAAAAGCTCCAGTGATATATCTTAGAGGTGATGCCATGGTTTCTGGAGGAAGAAAGAGCTATCAGATGAGACCTGAGAATTCTTATGCCCAAGTGGGGACAAGATTGGCCTTGCTCAGACCTGGGAAGGATCATATGCCTCAAGAAGAGGTGATTAGGAAAATACCCTCTAATTATGCCTAGCAAGTGGTAAAGAAATATGGCTCCTTCTGGAGCACTGGTGGATGGAACTAAAAACTACAGGCCTCAAAACTTACCCTTTGATGTTTGAGGAGGGCTAGTCCTAGGGTCCAGCAGATATCAAGATCTACAGATGCTCAGATCTTGTATAAAATGGCATGGTATTTGTATATGTTCCCCAAATAATGTGTAGGTTACTTGTGATTTCTGATAAAATGAAAATGTTATCCAACTAGATATTATACTGTGCTGTATATAATGGAAATAATGAAAAATCTGTATGTATTCAGCATGGATGCAAGTTTTATTTTTCCACATATTTTTGGTTTGCAGTTGGTTGAATTCATGGATGCAAAACAAATGGATAGAGAGGGACTGACACTAACATATGCGAAGTAAGAATTCTCTGCATAGTATCATTGTAGCAGATGTTCCAACCTCAGCCAGTATGCTTCCATTCATTAGTTGCTGAGGTAATAGTTTCAGTTCCTGTTACTTTTGTTTCTTAGAAAAGCTGGTCACTATGATGAATATTGTAAAAGATAATTAATTCACAACTGATGAGCCATTCTACTTCTGTATTTCCTGCTTGCTTATCCCATATAAGCACCAGACCACCAAAGATCAGGGCCTGATATTTTGGAAATGATCCCAATCAGTGCCCATCAACATAAATAAATCTGCCTCTAAATCCTAGATGTAATTTTTGTGCTTCTGTTTGCTGTTGCATCTGCAATGTTGGTCGGAAAGACTGTGCTGACCTCTTTGGTCCCAAGTCATGGCCCTCGAGGATAGAAAAAGGATTTCCCCAAATCCCAATGGGAAGGCATTTTCTTGAGATTTCTTGAGCCCCTTCTAAGGTCTAGAGGAAGGTTCCTGGCTCCCCATTTGTATGGCACACATTGGACCCAAAAGGGAAGAGGATGATGTCTGACTGTCTATCTGTCTGTCTGTCTGTCTGTCTATCAGCCTACCTGATTCTGGTAAGATTCCTTTGGGCACTCCAGTTAGTCTGTCTTTCAGTCCTGCTCAGCTGGAGCAGAAGAAAAGTCTGATCAACTCTCATTAGTCTGGACCACCTTCAAAGGAAGGGTCTTGGAATGTTTAAACTCTGAATATCTACTGAATGAATGTGTGACTGAGTGGAACAGACAGCATAAGCCATTGGCTGTGTTGTCTGTGCACTGAGACTAGGAAGCTCTGGTCACAGTGGTTGATTGGGCCCCCACCTGTGGTGATCAACATATGGCATAATGGAATTCTTGCACCACCACCCCCCCTTAGCTAAGTCACACCTAAGTTCCTATGAGGGGCATGGCCAGGTGGGCATTTGAATGGTCTCTCTCTGAGGGGTACCTTTCTTTTGTCTGTTGTACCATTGTTCAAGGGTACACAACACACACGTAGTAAATTAGAGATGGGAATTAATTAGCCAAAGTAATTATGACTGCAGGTAAAAGGACTTTCATAAAGTTAAAAACAAAACCAAATCACTCAAAGAAAAAAAGCGTGGGGGGAACACCCATTCTTCCTGAGAATTCTGCCTTGGCACCCTCTGCAGTCACTACAGTTGCAACCAACACCTTTCACTCCCTGCTCCCAGTTCCTCTACTTCCAGTCAATTGAACTGGTTCCAGCTAACCATTACAGAAATTCAGCCATAAAACTTTCTGCTTCATAGCAAAGCCTATCCTAGTCAGATAGCATCATCTATTGCTCACTTGAGGTGACTGTCAGCAATTCTGAGTTCCACATTTTTTATTTTATTGTATTTTAAAGAGAATAAAACCAAGCAAAATAAAACATAATAAAGCCAATCAAAACAAACCAATGTAAGTGACAGAGCACTTAAAAACAATATGAAGTCAACAGTGGTTATCATAATACCTCTTGTTGTCTTCAAACTAGCTGATCATAACTACAGATATAGTAAAAATCAAACAAAACAGAACAGAATAGAATGAATAAAAACAAAACAATGAACGTAATAAAAGACTTCAAAACAAGGCAATAGTAAATCCAAAATAGTTACTGTAATATATCTTGCTATCTTTGAAACAGCTACCTATGTTGTCATATATAACAGAACAAACAAAACAAAACAAAACAATGAAAAGGACTTCAAAACATAATAGGGAATTAACAATGGCTAACCCTTTCAGAAGGAGATCCCCAGTAGATACCACACTGTATACCATTATCCTCTGAATAGATGATCAGACCAGTGGCCCTAGACCTGCAAAGTTGGTGAAGCACCAAACACCACAAGAGTCAAATTGCATTTCACCTGAATAGCTATCATCACAGCCTGTGTTTCTCTGGATCAGCCAGTCACTTATAGGGGGTGAGGGTAGCTCTTCTTGTTTCCCAGCCCATATGCTAGAAGGGGTGGAGGTCTGGCTGTCCCCGCATTGGTGGAAGCCCAGGCATGGAGCTGGTTCATAGAGATTAAGTTCTAGGTTTATGTCTGTAGTTCTTAGGAAACTGACCTGAGTTCCACATTTTGACTGCGGAAAACTTAGACTGTCAGCCCTGACTAATGAGTTGCCATTACCTTTCCCAAAGGTTGCCCACCTAGAAACTTAAAATCAGTCAAAAGCTTCTCAAGGACATCAAAGGGGGCGGACAAAAAGTCCATCAATATGTCAAAAGTTACCACAGTTACCCAGAAGTCTGATAAGAAGACAATGGACACTAAAATACCCTCTCTGTCTGTGAGACACAAAGAAACTTGCCTATCCAGGCCCGCCTCAGCCTGAGCTTCTCCGCACCTGTCAGACTTGGATAGATAGGACAAACTGAATTCTACCAAATTGGTTCTCTGAGAGCCCATCATCATTTCAAAAGTTAGGAGCAAACTTTTGATTTTCCTAGCAGACAATGAAACATAACTCTCTGCTTTCAAAAGTTCCCTCTGTCAAAAAGTTACCATGACTGGGACAACTGGGACCTTTGCCTCTTGCCCCTTCTCCAGGCACAAACTTGCAACGTGGGTGAACATCTTTGTGTAAACCAGTCCCCATACCACTACTGGGAAGAGACCTCCTCTTCAAGTTAGAAGTGACCATCTCTTTTGTGCCAAGCCAGTCAGTCTCCCTCTCATTAAACCCTGAACTTTCAACTATGACTGTTCTCTGAGAGAAAGATGATGCCTGCATCAGTATGAGACACATAACCACAATCCTGAAATTCTAAAATCTCTCCTCCCAGAGGTATGAGGTAAGGACTCTCCTCCAGGCCTAGTCATCAACCATGATGTCTCATCGTGACCACCTGTCATTGCTGTCAGATGTCACGGGAAACATAAACAGGCATCCAGGCACACATCAGCCCAACAGACTGTTAATCAACTTGGGCAACACCTCCATGCTGTCAACAATGCAGCCATCACCTTGCATTCTGCAGTTTCTAACCCATACACCATTTTTGGACTATTACTCAATTGCAACAAGGGTTTGAGAACTCTCCCACTATTTGGGGGGAGGTGCTAACAACAGATTTGACTTTGGGGCAGCCTGTTTCTGTGTCTCTTACAGCTCTGTCATGGATTCCTGAGAAAGAAAAAAATGAGGCTTCAAAATTGCAAAATGTCTATAGACTGATTTTTGCCTTAAACTGTATGGATGGTTGCACTGAGAAAAAAGAACAATCGAATACTTGACCAAGATTTGATGAACATCCAAGGCATGCTGGACACTCTCCTAGATCCACTTAACTCCATCACTACCTTGCCAGAATAATGTTACAAAACAGACAGGCCTAAATTATAATCTCTTCCTAAAAGCCACTTATGGATAAACTATAAAAAGGGAAATAAATAACAAATTCCTGGTGGGAATTTTCAGTCTTGGAAACCTTAGCTAAGGCCCATCCTAGGACCACTGATAGCCCCAGTGCTATTGCTTCTAATTGGGTCTTTTCTCAGAAGATTAAATGTAGCATGCCCAGCAAAAATTCTCTGGGGAAACTGAAAAAGCAGAAATTGCCACCCCTCCCAACCAGTATGCTTCAGTCTGTTGGTTGCTCAGGTAATAGTTACTGTTTCAGGTCTAGGTGTTTCTGTCTTTTAGAAATAGCTGGTCATTTTGATGCATTGCTGTAATGCATATTGTTCAAACCAACCCCAAGCTGACAAGCCATTCTGCCTCTTGTACTTCTTGCTTGCTTATCCTAAATAAACCCCCTAGACCACCAGATATGCAAATCCTGGGTGCCATTTTGGTGTTTATGTTTGCAGTTGCACCATGATGGCACCACCAGAAAAACTGTTCTATGCAAGTAAAAATCATTAAATGCCTAGCAGCAGAACCAAGCAAAGCCTACTCTGTAAGGACACTTTTACATTCCAGGATTCAGCAATTCTCATAGAGAAAAAACATGCTAAAGTGAGGCACAATCAAAAATAATGAGATGTAGTGGGGACTTTCCCATGCAGGAAACCCACCAGATGCAGATATAACAATGGAAATTTCAGAATGCTATCTGAAAGAGATTTTAAAAGCCAATAAAACTCCTCTTATATGTATATTTTTGTACACACCAACTTTACTTAATAGGTGAAATTTACACAGCTGAATAACTGAGTAAGCAAAGTTGATCTAATTAGTAAAATCTTCACCCAAAGACCACCATCCCACTGGTATTCAAATTTTAACTTCTTGGAAATCATTTCATTGTATGAAATATTTCTTTCCTTCAGGAAGCCTTTGAACTATGAAAATGTTTCATGGAAAATGAATGCGAATGATTTTTTGCAAATTCTAGTATGCTCTTTCAAAAATGGATCCTATCCAGTAATGTTCTAATTTAAGTAGATTGGAGGGAATATTTAACTAGTGTCCCACATGATTTCTTGTGGCTCAGGAGAAGAGTATGATGAAGGTAATTGAGCTGCTTGCTAAGTAGCCTACTTTAGAAACTGTTTAGAGGCTGAGAATAAACTTGGTTGGGAACACTTAATTAAGAACTCTATATTCTGGTTCAGAATAATTTTTTATAGAGAGCTATGTATAGTCCATAGTTATTCTTCTACATGAATTTTTTTTAAGTTACATTTGGTTTTGCCTTTCATTTAAGGTTATATTTTAGCATTTTCTTGTGGATATTGATACTAGAAATAGGAAAGGAAAAGTGTGAAAGGCATAGTTGGTAAAACCAAAAGTGAGGAATTAGTAAGCACAGTGATGATTCCTGTGTTTATTGTTTGCCTCAAATGCTGCTAGGGGGTCAGAGGCTCATTACTTACCAAAGAGGTTCTTCCATGCTTCCAAACTTCCTTCAGTGAATGGGGCCATATTGCTAGTTCTGGCCAATGGGAAGCAAGCAAAGTACCACTTGTCTCTTATAGAACTAAACTTACATGGTGCGTGTGTGCAACTGGCTGTGGTGCGTTCCTCTCTTCCTCTGCATGAATTGTCCACAGAATCTCCTGCCCCAATCTGGGCCACATGAACCAGAAATAAACATCTGTAGTGTTAAGTTTCTACAAATGGCTAGAGGGTGAAGACTGTGGGTGTGTGTTTGTTGTAATAGCATCTTCTAACGTATCAATCTATGAGACGGGCAAATGGAGTCTCATTAAAGCAAATGGCTCCCCATGTCTACCCTGGTGACTACCAAAAAAAAAAAATCCTTGCTTTCTGCTCTCGTTAGCTATTTACTATCACTGCTCCCAACACCTTTAAATTTCTAAAGATACATAGAGATCTCAGTAAACTCCTTGATACTATGTTTTCATTTGCTTTTCCTTCCACCTCCTCCATTAGGCAGAGTTCTAAGAACCTATGATAAGTAACTGTGAGGAGGTTAAAGTTTCTTATGGGAAATGAAAGTCCTGCAATCTTTTGCCCATGCATGAGAAGAATAATGTAGGCACTTACTAGCAATGTGCACATTTTACTGACCTCTCTAGAGTTAGTTTCCTTTTGGTGTAAAGAGAATAACAGACCCAGGCAGATGTCCAGGCCACTCTGCAGCTATTTGATTTACAATGTGACTGCAAATTTTTGGAATCAGCTGGGGAAGCCCATGACAGCCCATGACATAAGGCTTCAGAAATGGAAATTCATGGTTTTGAGTCAATCCAGGTTCCAGGTTGTCAAGTTTTCTGCAATGGGAAGTTGCCAGCAGGTTCCCAAAGGACAGCCATGGAAGCCCAAGGAGAGGGCAAAGGAGAAACATAAAACAACATCTTCCCTTCCTTGACAGGACCTTTGGAAAGAGCAAGCAGAGGAGGAAGCATGGAGAGGAACCAAAAAGGAAGGAAAGAAATCCCCCTATTCAAATTGATGGCTTCCCCTAAGTTTGCTTCCCAACTCCCACACTAGCACAGGTGAGTTTAAGGACCATTTTCACCATAGCGAAGGAACGTCTGCCATGGAGATCATAAAAAGCTTGAACCATTCCTTCTACAAACTTCCTACTCTTATTGCACTCACAATAAAAAATGGGTTCCCTGTGGGCTGAAAAGTGGTCTGTTTTGGAGATTAGTTAGCGAAAGAGAATCAAATGAAGTCTGACAACCTCAAGTTTGAGAAGCCTCTCAGCAGGCAACACATGGAGTCATTTGTAATGTGTTTCAGTGCAGGAACTTGGAAAGGCATAACCTTAACACGGCAGCATTTTCTAAGTGGAAAGCATGATCACTGTGTTTAAAAAAATCTCTCTGAATTTCTGTCTTTGTCAAAAATTACAACATCAGGCTGGGAATTTAGCTGAGTGGCATAAGCACCTGCCTAGCAAGTGCAAGGTTGTGAGTTTGAACCCCAGTACCAAAAAAAAAAAAAAAAATACAACATCACTGGTCATAAAGGTCCAACCACCTTTGTGATTAGAAAGAAAAACAAAAACTAAATGCCACCTATGCATTACACTTATTAAATAGAGGAATGGGTGAATATCTGAGGAGAGAAAGTAGTAAAAAATGTAGTTTTAGGTACACTGGGTTGGAGACAC